>CM026201.1:1143180-1435680 GCA_014839995.1 Xenentodon cancila
ACATATATACACACACTTTTTTTTTTTTTTTAAATAATTATTACAATAATTATTTTGTTCATATACACGTATACTATATGTATGTTATATATATATATATATATATATATATATATATATATATATATATATATATATATATATATATACACATACCTGTTTTGCAAATATGAGAGGCAGTCACAGGAGCCAGGCCGCCAGCCACGCCCCACCATCAGGAACTCCCCCCACAAAGGGGCACCAGCGTCCCGAGAGGGCCGACACACGCCCCCAGCCGCAGGCCGGACACCAGCGCCGGCCCCAGTGAGGCCCCCGGCCAGAGCCACACGGAGCCGCACCGACCAGGCAGCCACGACGGCGGCGGACAACCCGATCCCCGCCGCCACGCCACACCCGGGAGCCGGCCGCCTAGCCTAGCGCCTAGCCTAGCGCCTAGCCTAGCGCCTATACTCAATGTATAGCACCCAACGGGAATAGCAATGCCCCGACCCCCCAGCGCATGCCACCCCTTTCCCTTTTGGTATTGTGCGAACACATACCTTCAGCCCATAAAACTAACTAAACTTCTGCTTTTCTATAGATCTGCACAGCGGCTGATCAGTTCAACAATGAAGATGATCAGTAGCACCTGGCTGGAATTCTGTCAAAGAGTACTTAGTATTACCCAAAAGATTTAATTTCTATTAGTTTTTTTTAAATAAATAATATCATGAAAAAATGTTGCATGTTATTGTTTTGGTAGAAACGTCTTCCTGAGTACATCAGCAGCAGGTCCCGTGGACGGCTGATTTCAATTCAATTCAATTCAATTTTATTTATATAGCGTCTATTACAACACAAGTTGTCTCCAGGATCTCTCCAGAGACCAGAACATGACCCCCGATCAATTATTACATAAACAACGGCAGGTAAAAACTTCCCTAGTGGAAGAAAAACCTTAAACCAAACAGTGGCAGGAAAAACTCCCCTTTAAGAGGGAAGAAACCTGGATCAGGACCTGGATCATAAGGGGGGACCCTCCTGCCGATTTACGAGGAGCCTTGGACTATGGCGACTGTGGCGACTATGGCGACTGTGGCGACTGGGGCGACTGGGGCGACTGTGGCGTAGATCTCTTTACACCAGTCACTGCACGTGTAAAAACCCAACGCGAGGTTTCAGTCAGCGAGGAGTCGCAGCGCCATGAGACCTGCTGTTCCAATGCCAGTTTGATGTTTATCATCTCCTATCTGGAGCCCACGACCTGCTTCACAGTTCACAGCAGCGGTAATGTACCTTTAACTTTCAGGAAAACATAAATTAAGGTCCTAAAAACCTTCAAGATGGAACTAGTGTTCTGAAATGAGGTAAAAACGGAGCTGGCCACTGTTTCGTGATTAATTGGACACTTGGAAACGTGAAGCTTCACCTGGCTAGAAGACAGCTGGAACTAGTCAGCTTCAGTTGTCCGTTTCTGACAAACTAGATGTTAGAAATCATTACAAGCACAGCCAGGAAATGGCAGAGTAGATGTTCGACTGTAGCCCCAGTAAATCATTCATTCAGATACCGAAAGCAGCAGAGTTTGTGCTGGTTGTTTCGCTGTGCGCAGCTGCTCAGTGAAGCTTGAAGAACATGCAGGTGTTTCCCTCCTCAGCAGGATTTCACATGAGTTACTCTCCAGATTGATCATGTATATGTTTTATAGTGCGTGTGGGGGGATGGGCAGTTTACTAAAGACTTAGGAAACAATGATCACAAATGTGTAGAAAAATAACCAGAGCAGAAATGCATCCAGTCGTGTCCAAAACAATAACTACCTGATCCTTAGTTTCAGACAAATGGAGCTACAGAAAGCCACAATTTATCACATAAAATAAAACAAACAAAATGAAAAAGAGAAGAACAAGAGGTTTACTCTAAGTATTGCAAAGCTCAATAAAAACAAAAAACCAAGAGCTCTATCGGATCCTCCAGGCCTCGATTCCATGACATCACAGACTGAACCAGGATGGTTTGTTTGAAGAGTTTGAAAGAAGAAACATCTTCTGCCAAAAAGAACATTAGCACAAGCACCACTGATGTTTTCAAAACTGCATCTGAACAAACCAGCAGACCTCTGGAACAATGTCCTCTGGACAGATGTGACCCAAGTGGAGATGATTGGTCTTCATGTCCAGAACCACAGTTAGAGAAACCAGCAGAAACAACTCAGAGCCACTGTAAAGCACGGTGATGGAGGGATGATGGTCTGGACCTGGACACCTGTCAATCACTGGGTGGACCATGAAATTGTCTGTGGACCAGTGTCTTCTGGAGACAACTGTGAGGACATCTGTCTGACATATATATATTGACTAAAACTGGGTAATGTGAAAGAAAATGATCCCAAACACAACAGCAAATACATCAGAAAGTCCAGACCAAGATACTGTAGTGGGACATCCACAAATCTCAAGGAACTGAAGTAACGTTGGAAATAAAAATGAACAGAATTCATCAACAACCATGAGACACTGATGAAGTCAGAAATGAAATAACTACTGAGGGTTTCTACTGCTGAAGGAAACATCTACTGAGGGTTCCTGCTGCTAGAAGAAAACATCTACTGAGGGTTCCTGCTGCTAGAAGAAAACATCTACTGAGGGTTCCTGCTGCTGAAGGAAACATCTAATTAGGGTTCCTGCTGCTGAAGGAAGCATCTACTCAAGGTTTCTGCTGCTAGAGGAAACATCTACTGAGGGTTCCTGCTGCTGAAGGAAACATCTACTTAGGGTTCCTGCTGCTGAAGGAAGCATCTACTCAAGGTTTCTGCTGCTAGAGGAAACATCTACTGAGGATTCTTGCTGCTAGAGGAAACATCTACTGAGGGTTCCTGCTGGTGAAAGAAACATCTACTGAGGGTTCCTGCTGGTGAAGGAAACATCTACTCAGGGTTTCTGCTGCTGAAGGAAACATCTACTGAGGGTTCCTGCGGCTGAAGGAAACATCTAATGAAGGTTCCTGCTGCTGAAGGAAACATCTACTGAGGGTTCCTGCTGGTGAAAGAAACATCTACTGATGGTTCCTGCTGCTGAACAGAGCATCTTCTGGGGGTTCCTGCTGCTGAAGGAAACATCTATTTAGTGTTCCTGCTGCTGAAGGAAGCATCTACTCAAGGTTTCTGCTGCTAGAAAAAACATCTACTGAGGGTTCTTGCTGCTAGAGGAAACATCTACTGAGGGTTCCTGCTGGTGAAGGAAACATCTACTTAGGTTTCCTGCTGCTGAAGGAAGCATCTACTCAAGGTTTCTGCTGCTAGAGGAAACATCTACTTAGGGTTCCTGCTGCTGAAGGAAGCATCTACTCAAGGTTTCTGCTGCTAGAAAAAACATCTACTGAGGGTTCTTGCTGCTAGAGGAAACATCTACTGAGGGTTCCTGCTGGTTAAAGAAACATCTACTGAGGGTTCCTGCTGGTGAAGGAAACATCTTCTCAGGGTTCCTGCTGCTAAAAGAAACCTCTGCTGAGTGTTCATGTCGCTTTAGGAAACATCTACTGAGGGTTCCTGCTGCTAGAGGAAACATCTACTGAGGGTTCTTGCTGCTGAAGGAAGCATCTAATGAGGTTTTCTGATGCTGGAGGAAACATCTACTGGGCGATCATTGTCGCTGGAGGAAAAATCTCCTGAGGGTCCCTGCAGCTGAGGGAAACATCTACAGAAGGTTCCTGCTGCTTAGAGAAACATCTACTGAGGCTTCCTGCTGCTGAAGGAAACATCTTCTGAGGGTTCCTGCTGCTAAAGGAAACTCTACTGAAAGTTTCTGGTGGTGCAAGAAAAAATCTACTGACGGTTCCAAATGCTGAGGGAAACATTTACTGAGGGTTCCTGCTGCTGAGGGAAACATCTAATGCAAGTCCCTGGCGCTGACGAAAACATCTACTGAGGGTTCCTGTTGCTGAAGGAAGCATCTACTAAAGGTTTTGCTGCTTTAGGAAACATTTACTGAGGGTTCCTGCTGCTAGAGGAAACATCTACTGAGGGTTCCTGCTGCTAGAGGAAACATCTACTGAGGGATCCCTTTCGCTGGTGGAAACATCTATTGGGGGATCATTGTTGATGACAGAAACATCTATTCAGGGTTCTTGCTAATGAAGGAAGCATGTAATGTAAGTCCCTAGCGCTGACGAAAACATCTACTGAGGGTTCCTGATGCTGAAGGAAGCATCTACTGAAGGTTTCTACTGCTTTAGGAAACATCTACTGAAGGTTCCTGCTGCTAGAGGAAAAATCTAATGAATGTTCATGTCACTGACAGAAACATCTAATGAGGGTTCCTGCTGCTACAGGAAACATCTACTGAGGGTTCATGCTGCTGAAGGAAAAATCTTCTGAGGGTTCCTGCTGCTGAAGGAAACATCTCGTGAGGGTTTATGCTGCTGCAGGAAACTCTATTGAAGCTTTCTGTTCGTGCAGGAAACCTCTACTGACGGTTCCAATTGCTGAACGAAACATCTACTGACGGTCCCTGCTGCTCAAAGAAACATCTACTGACGGTTCATGTTGCTGAAGGAAACATCTACTGAGCGTTCCGGACTCTGGAGGAAACAACTATTTGGGGATCATTGTCGCTGGAGTAAACATCTACTCAGGGTTTCTGTTGCTGAGGGAAACATCAAATGAGGGTTCCCTTTGCTGAAGGAAACATCTAATGAGGGTTCCTGATGCTAGAGGGACTCCTAAGCAGGGTAATGTAATCGTTGCTTCCCATTTGTTGTTGGCGGTCTGTGTCTGTCTGCACGGCGTTACGGCTCTGATTCTTCGAATCCTTATACTCTGATTTTAGTTGTTTTGATAATAAAACACTACATCTTGTAAACTTCTCTTTGAATCGAGCACTTGTACCTTTTCTCTTATTTAACTTTCATTTCCACCAGTCACCGGTACAGGTACCGTCTCCTGTCCTCTCAGCATGGCCTCCTCTCCACCGTTTCTCCTTCTTACTGCTCAGTGTGTGAAATGTTTAGTTATTCCTCTGCCTCCTTTAGTGAAGACGGTAAGTGTATAAAATGTAGTTTGTTTGTAGCTTTGGAGGCGAGGCTCAGTGGGTTAGAGGTCCGGTTCCGCCAAATAGACCATAGTCCGGTTGACTTGGTAGCTCGTCAGGCTGAAGTAGCGGCGGACCGGCCAGGTGTAGCTGCTGGTAGCCGCCCCCCTGCAGCCCCCGAGCAGCCGGGCAGTCAGGGCGGCTGGGTGACGGTTCGGAGGAAGCGTAGTCCCAAAAGGCGCACGGAACACCACCATTCGCTTCACCTCCAACCGTTTTTCCCCACTCAGCGACACACCCGCTGAGAAACCGACCTTGGTGATTGGCGACTCTATTTTGAGACATGTGAGGCCGACTCCAGCGACCATAGTTAGGTGCATCCCGGGGGCCAGAGCGGCGACGTCGAAGCAAACTTGAAGCTGCTGGCAAAGGGTAATCGTAAATACAGTAAAGTTATCATCCATGTCGGCGCTAATGACACCCGGCTACGCCAGTCGGAGGTCACTAAAATCAATATTGTCTCGGTCTGTAACTACGCCAAAACCATGTTGGACTCCGTAGTTTTCTCTGGTCCCCTCCCCAATCTGACCGGTGATGACATGTTTAGCCGCATGTTGTCGCTCTGTCGCTGGTTGTCTCGGTGGTGTTCAGAAAACGACGTGGCCTTTATTGACAATTGGAAGACGTTTTGGGGAAAGCCTGGTCTGCTTAGAAGAGACGGCATTCATCCCACCCGGGATGGTGCAGCTCTTATCTCTAGAAATCTGGCTGATATTATTAGATCCTCCCCCTGACAATCCAGGGTCCAGGCCGGGGTGCAGAGCTGCAGTCTTACACGCTTCTCTGCTGGGAAGCATCTACTCAAGGTTACTGCTGCTGAAGAAAACATCTACTGAGGGTTCATGCTACAGAAATCAACATCTACTGAAGGTTCCTCCTGCTGAAGGAAGCATCTTCTGAGGATATCTTCCTCTAAAGGAATCATTTATTGAGGGTTCCTGGCACAGGAGGAAACATCGATTGGGTATCATTGTCGCTGACAGAAACATCTACTGAGGGTTCCTGTTGCTGAAGGAAGTATCTAATGAAAGATCCTGGTGCTGATGGAATTATCTCCTGAGGGTTCCTGCTACAGAAAAAAAACATCTACCGAGAGTTCCTGCTGCTGACGGAAGCATCTACTCAAGGTTCCTGATGCTGAAGGAAACATCTGCTGAAAGTTCCTGGCTCTGTCGGAAACATCTATCGTCCAACCATCGGGAAGGAATTTAGAACCATCAGGTAGAAACGTGCAACCATCGGAAAAGAATGTCAACCATCTGGAATTAACCTCGAATGATCAGGAAGGAACGTCCAACCATCAGAAAAGAACGTCTAACCATCGGGACGGAATGTACAACCACCAGGAAGGCTTGTCCGACCATCCGGAAGAACGTTCAACCACTGGGAAGGAATGTTTGCTTCTGACTGTTTGATAAGATGAATAAAATCCAGAACTATTGTTAAAATCCCTCTCCTGGATGGTTATAAGCAGCTGCAGTTAAATACTTAACTGTGTGTGTTATCAAATTCATATGAGGATCTGCGTTGGTGAATTCTTTTAATTCTGAGTTGAAGTTTATTTTTGGCTGTTCTTTTAGACATGAGATGTATCTTAAAAGGGGACGTTAACTGCAGCAAAATGACTGAAGAAGTGATGTGTCCAACATCAGAGCACAAGACGACTTTCATTAAACTATCATGAGGATAAAAACATGTTCAGGTGAAAAAGCTTAGTAGAGTCATTCTTCAGTCCTGTGGTTGACATCGCCGAGGGTTTGTCCAGTTCGTCGACTTTTTTATATTCTATTGAGTGTAAAACATGGGTCTCTAAGGTTTTTACATGATTAATTCTGGGTTCATCATAATACTACTGCATCCTAGACAGGACCGGGGCGTTGTGTAATTACAGCCGGTTGGACTAAAGACTTTCACATCTGATGAGCTCCGGCTCCTTTTGTTTTTGGGTTTATATGAGCTCAGTTCTTCGGAGCTCGTCTCACTGTTCTCATGCTCGTCCAAGCTGAAAGCGCTGAAGCAGTTGATGACGTTTTGTTAGATGAGTGTTCAGAGGGATGGCTCTCCATCCTTACGGGAGCCTATTGTTCAAAGACATCAGTTGCCAGTAACTGCCTGGTTTCCAGGTCCTTCAAGGGCCAGACCAGCGGGACAAGCCTCTCTTTTTCTGCTGTCATATTTGTAAATTAGGTCCATCTAAACACAGCAGTAAGAGTGAAGGAGCATAGCATTACAGTTTATTTAATATAGTCAAAATAAAGAAAGTATGCAACATTTTGATCGTTTTTCATTCATCCCTTTGTTAACTTCTGCCTATCCAAGGTCGAGTCATACAGGCATCAGTGTCAGCAGAAGGGCCAAGGCCTGCGTCCCACCAGTCACTCCTCTAGAGCGATTCCGAGGTGTTCCCAGGCCATCCCAGGCCATCCCAGGCCATCCCAGGCCATCCCAGGCCATCCCAGGCTGTGACATCCTGCCAACAGATCTGTTGTCTGAGCAGACAGGACAGAAGAATCAGGCAAAGCCAAAGTTGGAATGCTGATTTACAGTGGGATGCGTAAGTTTGGGCAGCCTTGTTAATCTTCATGATTTTTCTGAATAAATCGTTAGTTGTTACGATAAAGAATGTCAATTAAATATATCCTACAGGAGACGCACAGAGATGTTTGAGAAGTGAAACAAAGTTTATAGGATTTACTGAAAGTGGGCAATAATTGTTTTAAAGATTAACAAGGCTGCCCAAACTTACGCATCCTACTGTATTTCACGGATGATCTCTGGGTAAACCTGCTGGGACATCCACTCCTGAGAAGATTGACTTATCTTAAATGTTTTTTGTTAATCTTTCTCACTTTAGTACATTAAACATTTTAAAACAATAATTTAATCCTTTCCAGCTGACGTGCAACAATAATTGCCTCTGAAAGACCATTGCTGATGTCTTTTCCCCTAGGCATTGTGTTAACACACACCTGAATATTCCAGATCTGCAAAAAAACCCCCCCAAAAAACAACAAAAGATCTGCTTTTCTAGAGGTCTGAACAGCTGCTGCTGCTGTTCAGTTCATCAATGATGAGGACCTTCATATTACCCCATGTGGAAGCAGTAAAGTGGGTACTTAGTATTTCCCACATGATCTTTTGTCATTTTTGGCTTCATTTCTTCATTTTTGTTAAAACAATATTTTCGTTGTAAAAAACATTCCTATTGTTGCTGGTCTGTGGTTATATTTGTTTAATATTAGGATGTAGTATGGTCAGATGTTTAGACACATATATAAAAATAAAAACAAGTTTAAATAAGGAAGAGGGGTATAAACTTTGACACATGACTATTCTTTTTCCTCTGAGCTGGTTCAACAATGTACCAATCCACTTCTAATCAGACCTAAATGGGCCTGAACAAAGATACAGAATTGTTTTTAATGTGGTAGTCCTTTGAGACACCGAAATGTGTTCTTACAAGCACAGGAGTGATTTTTCTCCCTCATGTTTTTTCTGTTGTCAGTATTTTTGATAAACTGCACATAAACTAGCAGCTGAGTTAATTCCGGCACGTCCTGCCTGAACAGGTTGGTGTTGGCCGACCGCCTTGTTGGGAATTCTGCAGCCGGATGGCTGCCAGGCCGCAGGAGTCATATCACTCTGCTGGCTCTGATCCACCAGTAAATGGAGATGCCAAGGTCTTCCAAAATGCTGGGCTACATACTTCCTCAACAAGCCCCAACCTATTAAAGCAGGTTTGTTTCCTTTCACTGCAGCGTCGAGAGGGTCACAAGAAAAAACACATGTGCAAATGAGCCACATGCTGGAAACTTCAAATGGATCTCTACTTGATATTTGATGAGTTGAAGGAGGCATTGCTGACTCTGGTCTGTCATTGATATATGTTCAAGCCTCAACTTGAAGAAAGGTTTGATAATATCTGAATTTCCTGTTTTCTGAGGTTTAAATCCTCCTTCCATGCATCCAGTGACTTCTGCGATGGGTGCCCACTCACAAGCCAGCAGAAAGTGGAAACAAGTGGATCCAAGGAGGGCACTGACACACTCCTGTGCCACAGCCTGCTCACCACCTGTTTCCCTCCACCAACTCAGCACAGCGTGAAAAGCTGGGAAGAGCAAGAGGTGATCCTGGCTCAACCCACAACCACATCCCCAGGGCCGGCCAGCATGCACTGCATGCACGCTGGCACCCTGTCGGCTCCAGCCCCCCTAGATCCACCACCCTATTATTTCTGCTCTAAAGTTGGACATTTAAACATTGAGGTCAGTGGAGGAACTTCCTTGAAGAACATTGCTTTAAACATTTCAGTGATTTTTTTTCTCATGCATTTGTTGACAAGGTAGAGAGCTTCTGTTCATCTTTGCTCTTCAAAAACATTCTTGGATGTTGCACTAAATCATCATTACAATCACCTGTTTGAGATCACATCAATGATCCAGCTGATGCTGACGATTACGATCAGACGCTCTTGGCTGCAATGTAAAAGACTGCTCGGAATTTTGGATGAGTTTTCATTCATTAAAACATGACAGGATGAAGTCATATGACCCTCATCTGAGGACCTGTTGGAGGCCAGATGATGGCTTTATTCATAAAAGCTCACGACTGAAAACAAGTCACCCTGGTTTTTCCCATGATGAGGGAGAATAAAAGGCTGACAACTGAATCCAGATGTGGAATTTGCATTTCCAGGCTTCCACTGGCTGCCAGCTACATGAACAGTTTATATATTTACATTTACCAAATCCACAAGTTGCTTCGTCCTGAGTAAAAACACATAAAAACACAGATGAACTCTGTACACGACCAACAACTGAATAAGTCTGCAGGAGGCTGATATGTCATTTTTGAAACATAAGTATCCTAGACAGATTAGAGCATCCTCGAGGGGCGCTGCCCTGCAGGTTTTAGATGTTTATCTGCTTCAACACAGCCTGAAAGACATGGTTGTGTCCTTAAAAGACGTGTGCCGAGGAGAACCAATAACAGAAAGCCAAAAGACCTGCGTTTCTCTACTGACTGCTATGCTAGGGTCTGGATCCAGACCTGTGGTTACTTTACTGACTCCTAGGGTCTGGATCCGGACCTGCAGTTCCTCCGCTGATTAATAGGGTCTGGATCCGGACCTGCAGTTCCCTCCGCTGGTTAATAGGGTCTGGATCCAGACCTGTGGTTACTTTACTGACTCCTAGGGTCTGGATCCGGACCTGCAGTTCCTCCGCTGATTGATAGGGTCTGGATCCAGACCTGTGGTTACTTTACTGACTCCTAGGGTCTGGATCCGGACCTGCAGTTCCTCCGCTGATTGATAGGGTCTGGATACAGACCTGTGGTTACTTTACTGACTCCTAGGGTCTGGATCCGGACCTGCAGTTCCTCTGCTGATTGATAGGGTCTGGATCCAGACCTGTGGTTACTTTACTGACTCCTAGGGTCTGGATCCGGACCTGCAGTTCCTCCGCTGATTAATAGGGTCTGGATCCGGACCTGCAGTTCCCTCCGCTGGTTAATAGGGTCTGGATCCAGACCTGTGGTTACTTTACTGACTCCTAGGGTCTGGATCCGGACCTACAGTTCCTCCGCTGATTGATAGGGTCTGGATCCCGACCTGCAGTTCCTCTGCTGATTGATAGGGTCTGGATCCAGACCTGTGGTTACTTTACTGACTCCTAGGGTCTGGATCCGGACCTGCAGTTCCTCCGCTGATTGATAGGGTCTGGATCCGGACCTGCAGTTCCTCCGCTGATTGATAGGGTCTGGATCCAGACCTGTGGTTACTTTACTGACTCCTAGGGTCTGGATCCCGACCTGCAGTTCCTCCGCTGACTGATAGGGTCTGGATCCAGACCTGTGGTTACTTTACTGACTCCTAGGGTCTTGATCCGGACCTGCAGTTCCCTCGGCTGATTGATAGGGTCTGGATCCGGACTTGCAGTTCCTCCGCTGATTGATAGGGTCTGGATCCAGACCTGTGGTTACTTTACTGACTCCTAGGGTCTGGATCCGGACCTGCAGTTCCTCCGCTGATTGATAGGGTCTGGATCCAGACCTGTGGTTACTTTACTGACTCCTAGGGTCTGGATCCGGACCTGCAGTTCCTCCGCTGATTGATAGGGTCTGGATACAGACCTGTGGTTACTTTACTGACTCCTAGGGTCTGGATCCGGACCTGCAGTTCCTCTGCTGATTGATAGGGTCTGGATCCAGACCTGTGGTTACTTTACTGACTCCTAGGGTCTGGATCCGGACCTGCAGTTCCTCCGCTGATTAATAGGGTCTGGATCCGGACCTGCAGTTCCCTCCGCTGGTTAATAGGGTCTGGATCCAGACCTGTGGTTACTTTACTGACTCCTAGGGTCTGGATCCGGACCTACAGTTCCTCCGCTGATTGATAGGGTCTGGATCCCGACCTGCAGTTCCTCTGATGATTGATAGGGTCTGGATCCAGACCTGTGGTTACTTTACTGACTCCTAGGGTCTGGATCCGGACCTGCAGTTCCTCCGCTGATTGATAGGGTCTGGATCCGGACCTGCAGTTCCTCCGCTGATTGATAGGGTCTGGATCCAGACCTGTGGTTACTTTACTGACTCCTAGGGTCTGGATCCCGACCTGCAGTTCCTCCGCTGACTGATAGGGTCTGGATCCAGACCTGTGGTTACTTTACTGACTCCTAGGGTCTTGATCCGGACCTGCAGTTCCCTCGGCTGATTGATAGGGTCTGGATCCGGACTTGCAGTTCCTCCGCTGATTGATAGGGTCTGGATCCAGACCTGTGGTTACTTTACTGACTCCTAGGGTCTGGATCCGGACCTGCAGTTCCTCCGCTGATTGATAGGGTCTGGATCCAGACCTGTGGTTACTTTACTGACTCCTAGGGTCTGGATCCGGACCTGCAGTTCCTCCGCTGATTAATAGGGTCTGGATCCAGACCTGTGGTTACTTTACTGACTCCTAGGGTCTGGATCCGGAACTGCAGTTCCTCCGCTGATTGATAGGGCCTGGATCCCGACCTGCAGTTCCTCCGCTGATTGATAGGGTCTGGATCCGGACCTGCAGTTCCTCCGCTGATTGATAGGGTCTGAATCCAGACCTGTGGTTACTTTACTGACTCCTAGGGTCTGGATCCGGACCTGCAGTTCCCTCGGCTGATTGATAGGGTCTGGATCCGGACCTGCAGTTCCTCCGCTGATTAATAGGGTCTGGATCCGGACCTGCAGTTCCCTCCGCTGGTTAATAGGGTCTGGATCCAGACCTGTGGTTACTTTACTGACTCCTAGGGTCTGGATCCGGACCTGCAGTTCCTCCGCTGATTGATAGGGTCTGGATCCCGACCTGCAGTTCCTCTGCTGATTGATAGGGTCCGGATCCAGACCTGTGGTTCCTCCGCTGATTGATAGGGTCTGGATCCGGACCTGCAGTTCCTCCGCTGATTGATAGGGTCTGGATCCAGACCTGTGGTTACTTTACTGACTCCTAGGGTCTGGATCCCGACCTGCAGTTCCTCCGCTGACTGATAGGGTCTGGATCCAGACCTGTGGTTACTTTACTGACTCCTAGGGTCTTGATCCGGACCAGCAGTTCCCTCGGCTGATTGATAGGGTCTGGATCCGGACTTGCAGTTCCTCCGCTGATTGAAAGGGTCTGGATCCAGACCTGTGGTTACTTTACTGACTCCTAGGGTCTGGATCCGGACCTGCAGTTCCTCCGCTGATTGATAGGGTCTGGATCCAGACCTGTGGTTACTTTACTGACTCCTAGGGTCTGGATCCGGACCTGCAGTTCCTCCGCTGATTAATAGGGTCTGGATCCAGACCTGTGGTTACTTTACTGACTCCTAGGGTCTGGATCCGGAACTGCAGTTCCTCCGCTGATTGATAGGGCCTGGATCCCGACCTGCAGTTCCTCCGCTGATTGATAGGGTCTGGATCCGGACCTGCAGTTCCTCCGCTGATTGATAGGGTCTGAATCCAGACCTGTGGTTACTTTACTGACTCCTAGGGTCTGGATCCGGACCTGCAGTTCCCTCGGCTGATTGATAGGGTCTGGATCCGGACCTGCAGTTCCCACGGCTGATTGATAGGGTCTGGATCCGGACCTGTGGTTACTTTACTGACTCCTAGGGTCTGGATCCGGACCTGCAGTTCCTCCGCTGATTGATAGGGTCTGGATCCGGACCTTCAGTTCCCTCCGCTGGTTAATAGGGTCTGGATCCAGACCTGTGGTTACTTTACTGACTCCTAGGGTCTGGATCCGGACCTGCAGTTCCTCCGCTGATTGATAGGGTCTGGATCCAGACCTGTGGTTACTTTACTGACTCCTAGGGTCTGGATCCGGACCTGCAGTTCCTCCGCTGATTAATAGGGTCTGGATCCAGACCTGTGGTTACTTTACTGACTCCTAGGGTCTGGATCCGGAACTGCAGTTCCTCCGCTGATTGATAGGGCCTGGATCCCGACCTGCAGTTCCTCCGCTGATTGATAGGGTCTGGATCCGGACCTGCAGTTCCTCCGCTGATTGATAGGGTCTGAATCCAGACCTGTGGTTACTTTACTGACTCCTAGGGTCTGGATCCGGACCTGCAGTTCCCTCGGCTGATTGATAGGGTCTGGATCCGGACCTGCAGTTCCTCCGCTGATTAATAGGGTCTGGATCCGGACCTGCAGTTCCCTCCGCTGGTTAATAGGGTCTGGATCCAGACCTGTGGTTACTTTACTGACTTCTAGGGTCTGGATCCGGACCTGCAGTTCCTCCGCTGATTGATAGGGTCTGAATCCAGACCTGTGGTTACTTTACTGACTCCTAGGGTCTGGATCCGGACCTGCAGTTCCTCCGCTGATTGATAGGGTCTGGATCCGGACCTGCAGTTCCTCCGCTGATTGATAGGGTCTGGATCCAGACCTGTGGTTACTTTAGTGACTCCTAGGGTCTGGATCCCGACCTGCAGTTCCTCCGCTGACTGATAGGGTCTGGATCCAGACCTGTGGTTACTTTACTGACTCCTAGGGTCTTGATCCGGACCTGCAGTTCCCTCGGCTGATTGATAGGGTCTGGATCCGGACTTGCAGTTCCTCCGCTGATTGAAAGGGTCTGGATCCAGACCTGTGGTTACTTTACTGACTCCTAGGGTCTGGATCCGGACCTGCAGTTCCTCCGCTGATTGATAGGGTCTGGATCCAGACCTGTGGTTACTTTACTGACTCCTAGGGTCTGGATCCGGACCTGCAGTCTCTCCGCTGATTAATAGGGTCTGGATCCAGACCTGTGGTTACTTTACTGACTCCTAGGGTCTGGATCCGGAACTGCAGTTCCTCCGCTGATTGATAGGGCCTGGATCCCGACCTGCAGTTCCTCCGCTGATTGATAGGGTCTGGATCCGGACCTGCAGTTCCTCCGCTGATTGATAGGGTCTGAATCCAGACCTGTGGTTACTTTACTGACTCCTAGGGTCTGGATCCGGACCTGCAGTTCCCTCGGCTGATTGATAGGGTCTGGATCCGGACCTGCAGTTCCCTCGGCTGATTGATAGGGTCTGGATCCGGACCTGCAGTTCCCTCGGCTGATTGATAGGGTCTGGATCCGGACCTGTGGTTACTTTACTGACTCCTAGGGTCTGGATCCGGACCTGCAGTTCCTCCGCTGATTGATAGGGTCTGGATCCGGACCTGCAGTTCCTCCGCTGGTTAATAGGGTCTGGATCCAGACCTGTGGTTACTTTACTGACTCCTAGGGTCTGGATCCGGACCTGCAGTTCCTTTGCTGATTGATAGGGTCTGGATCCAGACCTGTGGTTACTTTACTGACTCCTAGGGTCTGGATCCGGACCTGCAGTTCCTCTGCTGATTGATAGGGTCTGGATCCAGACCTGTGGTTACTTTACTGACTCCTAGGCGCTGGATCCGGACCTGCAGTTCCTCCGCTGATTAATAGGGTCTGGATCCAGACCTGTGGTTACTTTACTGACTCCTAGGGTCTGGATCCGGACCTGCAGTTCCTCCGCTGATTGATAGGGTCTGGATCCCGACCTGCAGTTCCTCTGCTGATTGATAGGGTCTGGATCCAGACCTGTGGTTACTTTACTGACTCCTAGGGTCTGGATCCGGACCTGCAGTTCCTCCGCTGATTGATAGGGTCTTGATCCGGACCTGCAGTTCCTCCGCTGATTGATAGGGTCTGGATCCAGACCTGTGGTTACTTTACTGACTCCTAGGGTCTGGATCCCGACCTGCAGTTCCTCCGCTGATTGATAGGGTCTGGATCCAGACCTGTGGTTACTTTACTGACTCCTAGGGTCTTGATCCGGACCTGCAGTTCCCTCGGCTGATTGATAGGGTCTGGATCCGGACCTGCAGTTCCTCCGCTGATTGATAGGGTCTGGATCCAGACCTGTGGTTACTTTACTGACTCCTAGGGTCTGGATCCGGACCTGCAGTTCCTCTGCTGATTGATAGGGTCTGGATCCAGACCTGTGGTTACTTTACTGACTCCTAGGGTCTGGATCCGGACCTGCAGTTCCTCCGCTGATTAATAGGGTCTGGATCCAGACCTGTGGTTACTTTACTGACTCCTAGGGTCTGGATCCGGAACTGCAGTTCCTCCGCTGATTGATAGGGCCTGGATCCCGACCTGCAGTTCCTCCGCTGATTGATAGGGTCTGGATCCGGACCTGCAGTTCCTCCGCTGATTGATAGGGTCTTAATCCAGACCTGTGGTTACTTTACTGACTCCTAGGGTCTGGATCCGGACCTGCAGTTCCCTCGGCTGATTGATAGGGTCTGGATCCGGACCTGCAGTTCCCTCGGCTGATTGATAGGGTCTGGATCCGGACCTGTGGTTACTTTACTGACTCCTAGGGTCTGGATCCGGACCTGCAGTTCCTCCGCTGATTGATAGGGTCTGGATCCGGACCTGCAGTTCCTCCGCTGATTAATAGGGTCTGGATCCAGACCTGTGGTTACTTTACTGACTCCTAGGGTCTGGATCTGGACCTGCAGTTCCTCCGCTGATTGATAGGGTCTGGATCCGGACCTGCAGTTCCTCCGCTGATTGATAGGGTCTGGATCCGGACCTGCAGTTCCTCCGCTGATTGATAGGGTCTGGATCCGGACCTGCAGTTCCTCCGCTGATTGATAGGGTCTGGATCCGGACCTGCAGTTCCTCCGCTGATTGATAGGGTCCAGATCCCGGCCTGAGGTTCCTCAGCTGTAGGGTCAGTGAAGTGGGTGCTACTTGCTGTCCTTCCTATCTCTGGTCTGTTGGACTGACGGGACATTTTTGTTCACTGCCTTGTCAGTTGTCGGTTGTGTCCAGAGTTCGTGAGAGTGTCTGTTTTTGTTCTGAGTTAAGGAAATCGTGGATTTGGTAAATTTCAACTGCTCTGCAGTTTAAGGAGCTGGCAGCCAGCTGAAGCCAGAAATGCAAATTTCACATCTGGATTCAGTTGTCAGCTTTTTATCCTCTCACATCCTGTGAAAAACAACGTTGACTTGTTCTCAGCCTTGAGCTTTTATGCATGAACACATCGTCTGGCCTCCAACAAGTCTTAGAAAGAGGGTCATATGACTTAGGGGTACAAGGGATTTCATTTGTCTTTATTAAATTAGGACAACTTATATGTAATGTCAAGTTCAGCTGAGGTCCTTTTTACCTCTGGTAACTGGTAAAGATGTTGTTTTTCTCACGGCCTGATCCACATCACCTCAGAAGAGACACTGACTGGTGTGTGGTTGTTCATCCGTGTGTGACGCTGGACTGGTCATTTTTCCAGGTGAACCCGCACCTTTCACTTACAGACTCCAGCAGATCCCTGAGACCCATGACGGGAGTAAACAGTAATACATAGCAGAAGGGTGGATGATAGAGAAACCTTGTTGTTTTTCTTCTGACTGTGAGAAGAGAAAATATCTCCAATTGATTCCAGATGTAAAATTTGCCTGTTCAGACTTAAACTGTCAACAGAACTATTAGGAGTAACTTTATTGTGTGCATTTGTGTTTCACAACACCAGCAACCCCCGGTTTGTTTCCCAAACCAGATGATTGCTGGATGTTTGTAGGTTCCTTTTCAGCAGCGCCACGTTGTCTTGTGCTTCTTTCCTGTTTGTAGCTGCGATGTCAAAACAGAGCACATAACTTGTATTTTAGGTGAATTGGAGCAGATAAAAAGGTTGAGCCAGTTGTTCCAGCAGTTTCCAGAGCAGGGAATCAGTTTGTTAACGGTGCAATCAACAGAACAAGAAAACGCACGCCTCATGGATGTGAATGAAAATGCTGATAAATCCTGGAAAAAGTCCTCAGAAGTGGAGTCAATATGCTCTAATCGCTCCGTAGCTGGAGAGAGGACAGTAATAATGCTTTGGTTTGATGGTGCTTTTAAGTTGTGTGGGGTTGGGAGAGGAGCTGCAGGTCTGGATCAGGAATCCTAGTGGTCGGGAGAGGAGCTGCAGGTCTGGATCAGGAATCCTAGTGGTCGGGAGAGGAGCTGCAGGTCTGGATCAAGAATCCTAGTGGCCGGGAGAGGAGCTGCAGGTCTGGATCAGGAATCCTATGGGTCGGGAGAGGAGCTGCAGGTCTGGATCAGGAATCCTAGTGGTCGGGAGAGGAGCTGCAGGTCTGGATCAGGAATCCTAGTGGCCGGGAGAGGAGCTGCAGGTCTGGATCAGGAATCCTAGTGGTCGGGAGAGCATCTGCAGGTCTGGATTAGGAATCTGAGTGGTCGGGAGAGGAGATGGAGGTCAGCATGAGGAATTATAGAGGTTGGGAAAAAAGCTGCAGATCTGAATCAGGAATAGTAGTGGTCTGCAGAGGAGTTTAAGGTCTAGATACGGAATTCTAGTTGTCGGGAGAGGATCTGCAGGTCTGGATCAGGAACCCGAGTGGTCGGAAGAGGAGCTGCAAGTGTGGATCAGGAATCCTAGTGGTCGGGAGAGGAGATGGAGGTCAGGATGAAGAATCCGAGTGGTCGGGAAAAGAGCTGCTGGTCTGGATCACAAATCCTACTAGTCGGGAAAGGAGCTGCAGGTCTGCATCAGGAATCCTAGTGGTCGGGAGAGGAGCTGCAGGTCTGGATCAGGAATCCTAGTGGTCGGGAGAGGAGCTGCAGGTCTGGATCAGGAATCCTATGGGTCGGGAGAGGAGCTGCAGGTCTGGATCAGGAATCCTAGTGGTCGGGAGAGGAGCTGCAGGTCTGGATCAGGAATCCTAGTGGCCGGGAGAGGAGCTGCAGGTCTGGATCAGGAATCCTAGTGGTCGGGAGAGCATCTGCAGGTCTGGATTAGGAATCTGAGTGGTCGGGAGAGGAGATGGAGGTCAGCATGAGGAATTATAGAGGTTGGGAAAAAAGCTGCAGATCTGAATCAGGAATAGTAGTGGTCTGCAGAGGAGTTTAAGGTCTAGATACGGAATTCTAGTTGTCGGGAGAGGATCTGCAGGTCTGGATCAGGAACCCGAGTGGTCGGAAGAGGAGCTGCAAGTGTGGATCAGGAATCCTAGTGGTCGGGAGAGGAGATGGAGGTCAGGATGAAGAATCCGAGTGGTCGGGAAAAGAGCTGCTGGTCTGGATCACAAATCCTACTAGTCGGGAAAGGAGCTGCAGGTCTGCATCAGGAATCCTAGTGGTCGGGAGAGGATCTGCAGGTCCGGATCAGGAATCCTAGCGGTCGGGAGAAGAGCTTCAGGTCTGGATCCAGAGCTACAGTTCTGGATCAGGAATCCTAGTGGTTGGGAAAAGAGCTGTAGGTCTGGATCCAGATTCCTAGTGGTTGGGAGAGGAGATGAGGTCTGGATTCAGAGCTGCAGGTCTGGACAAGGAATCCTAGTGGTTGGTAAAAGATCTGAAGGTCTGGATCAGGAATCCTAGTGGTCGGGAGAGGAGCTCCAAGTCTGGATCAGGAATCCTAGTGTATTAGTAAGGTCGTCCATAAAGACAGATTAGGTTGCCACGACTGGAAATACATGCAGAAAAAAGATCCGAAGTCAATAAAATACCTGAACCTGTGGATCAGTAAATATGGTTTTAAGGGAACTCTAAACTCACAGAAAATAGTTGAACTGCAGGATAAGATAACAACTGACACACAACTGAACACCAAGAAGATGCTGAAGCTCGGATTCGGAGAAAGCCAGATATGGTTGGACGAGGCGACGAGGCGACGAGGCGTGAACAAGGAGAAGGGAGGGGGGACTGTAGACAGAAAAAACCCGAGGTCATGTTTTACAGAGCAGATGAGACGGGCCTGTACAGAGAAGACAGGAAGAGGAAAAAAGTGACGAGGATAACAGAATTCTTTCTGACAGTATTCCGATCTATCCACTGTTACCTCCTCCTGACCCTCCACCACCTGAGTGTATCCTTGAACTGACCCTGAACAACACACCTACTTCTCCACCGGCCGCTGACACTGTTCCTCTCATTGAAGTTGAAAATCCAAACACTGACGATGTTAAAAAGGCTGCAGAAGGCCTGACCTCCCATGGGGAGGATGTGGAGGGATCTGTCTGTGACGTGGAGGACCTCGGACGGTCCTGCCACCTTGATGTCGGGGAGGTCCAGCGGGTTTGGATGACTGCTCTGGGCAGTGACTGGCGTCATGTCGGAGGTGACCGGGACCCCCAGTATGACGGTGATGTTTTGGATCCAGATAAAATGCAGCTGCGACGCAGAGTGAAGGAACTCGGTGACGGAACAAAACAACGTTTCAACGCTTCATCTGTCTTCACAGTGGTGGACATCAGGAACACCGTTTTCTCTGTCCCCGTTCATGAAGACAGAAGATCTTGGTTTGGTTTCAGATTCCTGGATGGAAGAAGAAGAAGAAAATAAAGATCTGTACCAATGGGCTGCTGTGTTGAGCCATGATGATGATCATGTCTCAACAGGAGGGAAGGGGTCAGAGGTCACTTGGATTGAAGACTCCGATAGGAAAGGTGAGCCAAAGTCTGATAAAAGGTGGATTCAGACATTTAGAGTCTGAATAGACCCGAAAGTCAGTGAAGCTTTTTAAGACACCTGACCAAGTAGAGGAGATAATAATTCAATCAAAATGACCAAACGGGTAAGAAATGCTGCAGGATGCTGGATGGTGACTTTATTCCTCATCCTGAGTTTGTGTTGTTGTAGTCACCCTGTTGCTTCCTGTTTCAGTGAATCCTGATATCTCAGCTGAAGAACTGACGACTGTCTGCCGTAACATCAAGAAGCCTTCGGAAAAGCCAGAGATCCAGCAGCTCCACTTGGGCCTCTGACAACGATCCCACATACATTGATGTCATCAGATTTCCACGAGGTGTCAGATGAGTATAAATTTATAGACCAGATAGCAGCAGGATTTGAGTCCTCTGTTTGGTGCACGTTAAACAAAAATGAACAACATCCACTACAATGTTCAGAAATTAGGAAGCGGGACACAGAACGGGTTCGAGGCTGTATTTGGACAGCTGTCTGCCACGTCTCTTATGACTTTCCAGAACAGGATTGTCCTGGATCAGGAATCCTAGTGGTCGGGAAAAGAGCTGCAGGCCTGGATCCAGAATAGCAGGTCTAGGTCAGGAATCCTAGTGGTCTGGAGACGAGCTGCAGTTCTGGATCTGGAGCTGCAAATTTAGTAGTCGGCAGAGGAGCTGCAGGTCTGGTTTCAGAATCCTAGTGGTCGGGAAACAAGCCGCAGGTCTGGATCAGGAATCCTATTGTTCGGTAGATAAGCAAAAGATTTCTATTGGTAATTCTAGTGGTTGGTAGAGGAACTGTAATTCTGGATCAGGAATCCCAGTGGTCTGGAGAACACCTTATGGTACGGATCCAGAATCGTAATGACTAGGAGAGGAGCTGCAGGTCAGAATCCGTACCTGCAGGTCTGGATAAAAAAACCTAAATGTCTGGAGTGAAGCTGCATGCCTGGATCCAGAATCCTACTGGTTGGGAGACGAGCTGCAGGTCTAAATCATGAATTACAGTGGTAGGGAGAGAAGCTAATGATCTGGATCAGGAATCCGGTGGTTGGTTGAGGAGCTTCAGGTTTGGATCCGGAATCCTAGTAGTCGGGAGAGGCGCTGCAGGTCTGGATCTGGAATCCTAGAGGTTGGGAGAGGAGCTGCAGGTCTGGATCAAGAATCCTAGTGGTTGGTAGATGAGCTGCAGGTCTGAATCAGGAATTCTTGTGGTAGGGAAAGAAGCTACAGATCTGGATCAGAAATTTTAGTGGTTGGTAGAGGAGCTGTAGGTCTGGATCTGGAGCTGCTGATCTAGATCAGGAATCCTAGTGGTCAGGACAGAAGCTGCAGGTCCGGATAAGGAATCCTATTGGTTGGGAAAGAAGCTGCAGTTCTGGATCAGGAATCTTATTGGTCGAGAGAAAAGCTACAGATCTCGATCAGGATTCCTAGTTGTCGGTAGAGGAAGTGCAGGTCCAGATCCAGAATCCCAGCGATCGGGAGAGGAACTGGATGTCCAGACCTAGACCCTAGTGGTCGGTAGATGAAGTGCAGGTTTGGAGCTGGAACCCTTTTGGTCATTAGAGGAACTGCAGGTCCGGATCCGAAATCCTAGTGTTCGGATTTTCTTCTCCCTTGTTACCATAAAAATAGATGTTGAAATGCTGAAGCAGATTTAAACCAATGAGTTTAACCTGACAAAACCTTCTGAATGGAAGGTAAAATACCTACAAGAACCATCAAAAGAAAGCCCAGCTGCTTTTATTTACATCTTTAATTACTGTGACTTGGGTAGCTTAGAAACTATCATATAATGCTAAGATTGTTTCTGGGTTCATGAACTATGGTATAACCAAGCATAAGTGATGTTTTAAGCTCCAAACCCCTCAGGTTGCTTATCAACCAACTTATCTTATGAGATAACTGCTAAGCTTTAAACTCAACTTCCAGTCATTTAGAATTCTGCTAAAAAGAAATTGAAATGAACTGTTAGGGAGATTTTAATTTCGAAGTTGTTATATCACCTTGTTAGTTAAAAAGTCTCTGATCATGACCATCATCGTTTCATGCAGGATCTTTGCAAGGCTTTGGTTGTGGTTCTGGTTGATGCAAAAGCTGTCAACTTCCTGTGGAAGATGAAGCTGCTTCTACTCATGTTAGACCGTCAATAGAAATGACCGCAGAACCTTCAGGGATCTCTAACCAGACATCTACCAGACATGAACCAGACATGAACCAGAATTATATCCAAAATGAACAAGACTTCTACTAAACATGAGAAAGAATTCAACCCAACATGAACCAGACTTCAACACAACATGAACCAGACTTCTACCCAACATGAACCAGACTTCTACCCAACATGAACCAGACTTCAACCCAACATGAACCAGACTTCAACACAACATGAACCAGACTTCTACCCAACATGAACCAGACTTCTACCCAACATGAACCAGACTTCAACCCAACATGAACCAGACTTCAACACAACATGAACCAGACTTCAACCCAACATGAACCAGACTTCAACCCAAAATGAACCAGACTTCTTCCCAACATGAACCAGACTTCAACACAACATGAACCAGACTTCAACCCAACATGAACCAGACTTCTACCCAGCATGAACCAGACTTCAACACAACATGAACCAGACTTCAACCCAATATAAACTAGACTTCTTCCCAACATGAACCAGACTTCAACCCAACATGAACCAGACTTCAACCCAACATGAACCAGACTTCAACACAACATGAACCAGACTTCAACCCAACATGAACCAGACTTCTACCCAACATGAACCAGACTTCAACCCAACATGAACCAGACTCCTACCCAAAATGAACTAGACTTCTACCCAACATGAACCAGACTTCAACCCAACATGAACCAGACTTCTACCCAACATGAACTAGACTTCAACCCAACATGAACCAGACTTCAACCCAAAATGAACTAGACTTCTACCCAACATGAACTAGACTTCAACCCAACATGAACCAGACTTCAACCCAACATGAACCAGACTTCACCCCAAAATGAACCAGACTTCTACCCAACATGAACTAGACTTCAACCCAACATGAACTAGACTTCAACCCAACATGAACCAGACTTTAACCCAACATGAACCAGACTTCAACCCAACATGAACCAGACCTCTACACAACATAAACAAACTTCAACCCAACATGAACCAGACTTCTACCCAACATGAACCAGACTTCAACCCAACATGAACCAGACTTCAACCCAACATGAACCAGACCTCTACACAACATAAACAAACTTTTACCCAACATGAACTAGACTTCTACCAAATATGAACCACACTGCTACCCAATGTGAACTACACTTCTACCCAATGTGAACCAAACATCTACCCAATATGAACCAGACTTCTAGCTAACATTAACCAGACTCCTACCCAATATAAACTAGACTTCTTCCCAACACGAACCAGACTTCAACCCAACATGAACCAGACTTCTACCCAATATGAACCAGACTTCTACCCAACATGAACTAGACTTCAACCCAACATGAACCAGACTTCAACCCAACATAAACAAACTTCAACACAACATGAACCAGACTTCTACCCAACATGAACCAGACTTTGACCCAGCATGAACCAGACTTCTACACAACTTGAACTAGACTTCGACCCAACATGAACCAAACGTCTAGCTAACATGAAACAGACTTCTAGCTAACATGAACCAGACTCTTACTCAACACGAACCATATTTCTCCCCTATATGAACAAGACTTATATCCAACATGAACCAGACTTCTACCCAATATGAACCAGACTTCTAGCTAACATGAAAAAAACTCTTACTCAACATGAACATTACTTCTAACCAACATGGACCAGACTTCGACGCATCATATCAAGGCTGCCCTCCCCCCCTCTCTGGACCCTTATCAGTTCGCATATCGCCCCAACCGGTCCACTGACGACGCCATCTCCACTGCCCTCCACACAGCCCTCACACATATGGACACCAGAAACGCTTATGTGAGAATGCTTTTCATCGACTTCAGTTCAGCATCCAACACCATCATCCCCCAGCAGCTCAGTCACAAACTGGACCAGCTGGGGACCAACTGGCCAACTGGCTGTTGGACTTCCTGACTGGGAGACCACAGGCAGTACGGATCGGCGGCAACACATCCAGCACCATCACACTGAGCACAGGGGCCCCCCAGGGATGTGTGCTGAGCCCCCTCCTCTTCACCCTGCTGACCCACGACTGCACACCGATGCACAGCTCCAACCTCTTCGTAAAGTTTGAGGACGACACGACTGTGGTGGGTCTCATCAACAACAACGATGAGTCAAACTACAGGAGCGAAGTGAGCCGCCTGGCTGAGTGGTGCAGCGACAACAATCTCTCCATGAACGTGGAGAAGACCAAGGAGATTGTTGCTGACTTCAGGAGACAACACACCCAGCATGCTCCTCTGACCATCAATGGTGCCACTGTGGAGAGGGTGAGCAGCACCAAGTTCCTGGGTGTCCACATCTCAGAGGACCTCTCCTGGACTGTTAACACCGCATCACTCGCCAAGAAGGCACAGCAGCGCCTCTACTTCCTCCGCAAACTGCGAAGAGCCAGAGCCCCGGCCCCCATCAGGTACACCTTCTACAGAGGCACCATCGAGAGCATCCTGACCAGCTGCATCACCGTGTGGTACGTATCCTGCACCGCATCCTGACCAGCTGCATCACCGTGTGGTACGGATCCTGCACCGCAACCTGCCGCAAGTCTCTCCAACGCGTTGTGAGAGCAGCTGAGAAGATCGTTGGTGTCTCTCCCCTCACTTCAGGACATTTACAGACCCGTCTGACTCCAAAGCCCTCAGCATTGTCAGAGACCCCACCCACCCGTCACACAGCCTCTTCAGTCTGCTGCCATCAGGGAGGAGGCTGCGGACCCTCCGGGCCAGAACCAGCCGACTGAAGGACAGCTTCATCCACCAGGCCGTCAGGACGCTGAACACTCTCCCTGCTCTTCCACCGTTTCCCGCCCTGCCCCCCCCTCACTCACTCTGACCTCTGTATCTGCATCAGGCACTTTTGGCAGAACTGGACCGCTTGCTTTGCACCAGGTCACTTTAATCAAACCGAAAAACTGTTGTAAAAATGTCATGTCATACCTTGTTTCTTGTCTCTTTTTAATTTGCACTTTGTGTTTAAAATTTATTTATTGTGTAGCACCGAGGGTTTGAGAGTAACGTAATTTCGATTCTCTGTATGTGTCTCACATGTAGTAGAATTGACAATAAACTTGACTCTGACTCTGACTCTGACTCTGACTTCTAGATAAGATAATCCAGATTCTTACCGAACATGAATCAGACTCTTACCCAACAGGAACCAGACTTCTACACAACATGAACCAGACTTCTAGATAAGATGAACCAGATTCTTACTTAACATTAATCTGTCTCCTACCCAACATTAACCAGACTTGTAGATAAGATGAACAAGATTCTTACCCAGCATAAACTAGAATTCTAGATAAGATGAACATGATTCTTATCGAACATGAACCAGACTCTTTCCCAACATGAACTAGACTTCTAGATGAGATAAACCAGACTCTTAATCAACATTAATCAGTCTCTTTCCCACATTGAACCAGATATCTAGAGATCATGAACCAGACTCTTACCCAGCATGAACCAAACTTCTAGATAAGATGAACCAGACTCTTAATCAACATAAATCAGACTCTTACCCAAAATGAACCAGACTTCTAGATAACAGGAACCAAACTTCTACTCAACATGAACAAGACTCTTACTCAACAGGAACCACACTTCTAACCAACATGAACCAGACTTCTAACCAACATGAACCAGACTTCTAGCTAACATGAACCAGACTTCTAGCTAACATGAACCAGACTCCTACCCAACATAACCAAGTCTTCTAACCAACATTAACCAAACCTCTACTTAACATAAATCCGACTTCTACCCAACATGAACCAAACTTCTACCCAACATGAACCAGACTTCTAGCTCACATGAACCAGACTCTTACCCAACACGAACCAGACTTCTAGATAAGATTAACCAGAATCTTATCCAACATGAACCAGACTTCTACACAACATGAACCAGATTCTTACCCAACATGAACCAGACTCCTGTCCAACATGAAACAGACTTCTACCCAACATGATCCAAACTTCTTCTCAACATGAACCAGACTTCTAACCAACATGAACCAGATTTCTACCCAACATGAACCAGACTTCTACACAACATGAACCAGACTCCTGTCCAACATGAAACAGACTCCTACCCAACGTGAACCAAACTTCTACTCAACAGGAACCAGACTTCTAACCAAGATGAACCAAACTTCTACTCAACATGAACCAGACTTCCAGCTAACATAATCCAGATTCTTACCGAACATGAATCAGACTCTTACCCAACATGATCCAGACTTCTAGATAAGATGAACCAGACTCTTAATCAACATTATTCAGTCTCTCACCCAACATGAACCAGACTCCACCCAACATGAACCAGACTCCACCCAACATGAACCAGACTTGTAGATAAGATGAACCAGAATCTTAACCAACATGAACCAGACTTCTACACAACATTAACCAGACTCTTACCCAACATGAACCAGACTCCTGTCCAACATGAAACAGACTTCTACCCAACATGAACCAAACTTCTTCTCAACATGAACCAGACTTCTAACCAACATGAACCAGATTTCTACCCAACATGAACCAGACTTCTAGCTAACACGATCCAGACTTCTACCCAAAAGGAACCAGACTTCTAACCAACATGAACCAAACTTCTACTCAACAGGAAGCAGACTTCTAACCAACATGAACCAAACTTCTACTCAACATGAACCAGACTTCCAGCTAACATGAACCAGACTCTTACTCAACATTATTCAGACTCTTACCCAACATGATCCAAACTCCACCCAACATGAACCAGACTCTTACCCAACATGAACCAGACTCCTGTCCAACATGAAACAGACTTCTACCCAACATGAACCAAACTTCTTCTCAACATGAACCAGACTTCTAACCAACATGAACCAGATTTCTACCCAACATGAACCAGACTTCTAGCTAACACGATCCAGACTTCTACCCAAAAGGAACCAGACTTCTAACCAACATGAACCAAACTTCTACTCAACAGGAAGCAGACTTCTAACCAACATGAACCAAACTTCTACTCAACATGAACCAGACTTCCAGCTAACATGAACCAGACTCTTAATCAACATTATTCAGACTCTTACCCAACATGATCCAAACTCCACCCAACATGAACCATACTCCTGCCCAACATGAACCAGACTTCTAGATAAGATGAACCAGACTCTTAATCAAGATTAACCAGACTCTTACCCAACATGAACCAGACTTCTAGACAACATGAACCAAACTTGTACTCAACATGAACCATACGTCTACCCAACATGAACCAGACTCTTACCCAACATGACCCAGACTTCTATCTAACATGAAACAGACTTCTACCCAACATGATCCAAACTTCTTCTCAACATGAACCAGACTTCTAACCAACATGAACCAGATTTCTACCCAACATGAACCAGACTTCTACACAACATGAACCAGACTCCTGTCCAACATGAAACAGACTCCTACCCAACGTGAACCAAACTTCTACTCAACAGGAACCAGACTTCTAACCAAGATGAACCAAACTTCTACTCAACATGAACCAGACTTCCAGCTAACATAATCCAGATTCTTACCGAACATGAATCAGACTCTTACCCAACATGATCCAGACTTCTAGATAAGATGAACCAGACTCTTAATCAACATTATTCAGTCTCTCACCCAACATGAACCAGACTCCACCCAACATGAACCAGACTCCACCCAACATGAACCAGACTTGTAGATAAGATGAACCAGAATCTTAACCAACATGAACCAGACTTCTACACAACATTAACCAGACTCTTACCCAACATGAACCAGACTCCTGTCCAACATGAAACAGACTTCTACCCAACATGAACCAAACTTCTTCTCAACATGAACCAGACTTCTAACCAACATGAACCAGATTTCTACCCAACATGAACCAGACTTCTAGCTAACACGATCCAGACTTCTACCCAAAAGGAACCAGACTTCTAACCAACATGAACCAAACTTCTACTCAACAGGAAGCAGACTTCTAACCAACATGAACCAAACTTCTACTCAACATGAACCAGACTTCCAGCTAACATGAACCAGACTCTTACTCAACATTATTCAGACTCTTACCCAACATGATCCAAACTCCACCCAACATGAACCAGACTCTTACCCAACAAGAACCAGACTCCTGTCCAACATGAAACAGACTTCTACCCAACATGAACCAAACTTCTTCTCAACATGAACCAGACTTCTAACCAACATGAACCAGATTTCTACCCAACATGAACCAGACTTCTAGCTAACACGATCCAGACTTCTACCCAAAAGGAACCAGACTTCTAACCAACATGAACCAAACTTCTACTCAACAGGAAGCAGACTTCTAACCAACATGAACCAAACTTCTACTCAACATGAACCAGACTTCCAGCTAACATGAACCAGACTCTTAATCAACATTATTCAGACTCTTACCCAACATGATCCAAACTCCACCCAACATGAACCATACTCCTGCCCAACATGAACCAGACTTCTAGATAAGATGAACCAGACTCTTAATCAAGATTAACCAGACTCTTACCCAACATGAACCAGACTTCTAGACAACATGAACCAAACTTGTACTCAACATGAACCATACGTCTACCCAACATGAACCAGACTCTTACCCAACATGACCCAGACTTCTATCTAACATGAACCAGACTTCTAGCTAACATGAACCAAACTTCTACCCAACATGAACCAGACTTCTAGCTCACATGAACCAGACTCTTACCCCACATGAACCAGACTTCTAACCAATATGAATCAAACTTCTACTCAATAGGAACCAGACTCTTAACCAACATGAACCAAACTTCTACTCAACAGGGACCAGACTTCTAACCAATATGAACCAAACTTCTACTCAACATGAACCAGATTCCTACCGAACATGAATCAGACTCTTACCCAACATGAACCAGAATCCACCCAACATGAACCAGACTCTTGCCCAACATGATCAAGACTTCTAGATAAGATAAACCAGACTCTTAATCAACATTAATCAGTCTCTTACCCAACATGAACCAGACTCCACCCAACATGAACCAGACATCTATCCAACAGGAACCAAACTTTTACCCAACATGAACCAGAGTTCTAACCAACATGAACCACACTTCTAACCAACATTAATCAAACTTTTACCCAACATGAATCAAACTTCAGCCAACATGAACAAGACTGTTTTGGTATGCATAGCATATGACCTGAAGTCACCGTAAGATATGATACTGCCAGCTATCCAACACTCGATGTTGTTTGGTAGATCTATTATCTGAGGTAAACTCATAATGTTAGTTGAAATGAATTATTACTTTTTATTAATATTTGTGCTAGCCAGCTCTGTACCAGACAAAGTTTGTGTTTGTATATCACAATTGGGATTTTATAAGTTTAACTAACATTGCCAGAGTTAAAATCACTGTAGTTTTGATTTATCTTAACGCAAATGTAGACATTCTTGTTGATCTTCTTGACCTTAAGTTGGCAGAATTGTAATCAATACAATTAAATTAACCCAATTGTCCATCCTCTCAATACGTGGATCCAGTAGTACAAGTACAAAGTCCATAAACCAGATTCAAGATTCAGGATTTTCTACTCTTTTTCAGTGGAGCTGCATGCTGCAGATGTCTGAATTCTGGTCCCTGTGCAGCTGATCCTCAATAGCCATTGGCTCGTCTGTGTTTGAGGGGCGGGGCTTACTGACAGGTGCAGTCTGCAGTTAAATGTCCTAGATGAAGCAGCATAGTGGTTAATACAGTTATTGGATGTGCCAGGTTTGAATCCTGTACAGGGTCTTTCATGGTGGAGTTTGTATTTTCTCCATGCTCCAACCACATTTTAGAAACATTGTGTTTTTGTTGTTTTTTTTTCTTTTGTCCTGGACTGGTGAGCTGTTCTTTCAGCTGAAGACAATGAGGATAACATCCACCTGACACCATGACCCTGGATCAGAAGAAGATGGATAACAGGTGGGCCCTTGGATGCTCATCCTGTTGTGACTGGTTCAGAAGTCAGTGGGAGTTCTGTGTCAGTGGGAGTGTCTGAGAATGAGAGTGCTACCAGAATCATTTCCAAAGACAGGTTTTCACAAGTGATGAAGTGAGTGGGCATGGACCAGCTTTGAGAAGATTCCACAGAGCTGTCAATCACCCCGGTCCATCATGGTTCCTGAGACATGTCCTTGTACAAGACCGCACTGATACAAACAAACCCAAAGTGTTCTGTTGGAATGGAATTAATACATTTAGTGCCATTTATATCAAATACAACCATTTTTATAGTTTAGTTCCGGAACATCCAGGTTTGACTACATGTAGCAAATGGCCAATGTAGAAGGTCATCTATAAACGTTCCCTTTCAAAACCCTTTAAAACTCCCTGTCTTTGCCCAGTAAATGTTGAAGTCTTCTAGAATTGATTTTTTAGTTTTCAGAACAAAATCAACCTGTTTATTTTGTGAGAAGACCTGAGATTCTGCCTGTACAGGACACTTGTTCTACGATCAGATCGAACGTCTGGACGTTTTCTCCATCGTCTTCCTCTTCATCTGTTTCCGCTGTGTTTCTGCTTTTAAGATGCCTCAGCTCTCGTCTGTAACGTGTATGAACCATGAAACTGGGTGCAGATGTGTGGTTAGAAGAGCTGTGACGTCCCAGGGGCATCCAGAGCTTCAGGCTCCTATAAAGGCCCGCAGTCGTCCCGCCACTTTGATCTTATTTGGTTCAGCTGGTTGATTTTGGCTCGATAAGAAGAATGCACTGGGAGAAAAGTAAGTACAGCATTGTTTCTGCCTTACATAACTAACTAAATATACTTACGTGGTCTATTTTCAAGAAAGTGATCCATGTTTTCGCTTCAATTTCAATCAACGAGGGCAGCCGAAAGCTTTTGAAATGTGTTGAAAATGCACTTCCTGTTTGTGCTCTGTTGGCTTCAACTGAGAGAAGAAAAGGTTCTTTGCATTCAAAATATACAGCTGAGAAAATCCAAGCTGCATTTATGAAGATTTTGCTAATTTTGGAGAATTGTCTCGGACTAATTTGAAGAACTTTATGGTTGAGGACCACTTTGGTCAGCTGGAGTTTATCCTCAGATCACGGTCGTAGATATTCAACTTGGAAAAGTGACTCAAACCTGTAGTTTGGGAAATTCACTGCTTGTGGTAACAACTTCGGACCAATGTGGGTGGGATCACACCAATCTGACCATTTACAAGTCATCTCTACAAGTCAGAGCTGTTTCCTGAGCTCAGATGTTTTCCTGCTGCTGGACTGACTCTGGACCGGCGCTGGAGCCGTTTGTACTACTCTTCTGGAAAGAAGAAGGTTGACATTTGAAAACTGGCTGTGTGCTGTGATTGGATTGTATTCTGGCTATGCAAATTGGCACCAACCACCACTACCCCACCCCCACAGTGAGCATCTGCACATCTGTGCAGCTTCCTCTTTTCGTTGACTGAGGACTGCTGGTTTACCGTGCAGCTCCGGTGGGACTGTCTAAGACAGTGAAGACAAAAGCATCGTCTGCTCCGCTCTGTTTGGATTCATGTGCACATTTCTGAGATTGATGTTCAAAAATGGCTCTGGATGATTGACACCTCTGTGGAACCCGTGTCACATGTCACTCTTGGCATTATCCAGTTGACCGAAGAACAGATTAGGACATTATTTGCTTTGCCTTCTTATATACTTTTTTACAAATATTGCAAGAGGTCAGAAATATTTTAGATGTTCCAAGCGCCTTGTGATTACATGAGCGTAGTGGAGTTTTTCTCTGAATCGGATTTCTGATGGTCAAACATCAAACATATAACTGAATTCAGTGCAGTGGAAAGTGAACTTGTTTTGTTCTTGGACGACTGGCACTGTGAGTTTTCATCTGTACACCGTTCAGCCATCTGCAGTCTCGCTTCAAACCCTTTCAGCATGCGCAGCATCCTGTTGCCAATGAATGGAACAAACACACCTGGAAATCTGCTGGAACACGCCCACCTTCTGTCAATCACTGCTAGCAGTTTCAGCTCAGCCGAACCGGCTTTTGCGAACCTGTGACGCTAGTTGATATGATTTTACATGAATTGTGATCAAATCTGTCTGAACATCCTCATTTCAAGTGTCACTACTGAAAAAACATCTAAAACAAAGTCCTGGCAGAGCTCAAACCAGGACTAGGAGAACCAGGAGTAGTAGAAACCAAGTCTAGTAGACTAGGACTAAAGAAGCTCCACTTGGACCTGCGGTCACTCGGCTTGGCGCTGGCAAGGTTAAGGGGAGCGAACTGGCATCAGCTGCTGATTGACCATCGAGTCCTGGTTCTTATGGGGACACCTCATTCTTTTTTTTTTACAGTATGTTTCTGTCAGTGTTTGGTGGTGGAACTATGTTTTATTTTGGAAGGAAGCGTCTTTTTAGGTGTATATATTTGTTGTATAATATGTTGTTTGATTGACAATGGCTAGAATGATCTCTGAGTTGTCTGCCCCTGGTACCCCAGGATCATGAGAAACAGCTGGGAATTATTCTAGCCTCTCCAGAATATTCCAGTTGTGTAGCTAACTAATTATCTGTACATTGCATTGCAGCCGGGCAGTCAGGGCGGCTGGGTGACGGTTCAGAGGAAGCATCCCAAAAGCTCTTATCTCTAGAAATCTGGCTGATATTATTAGATCCTCCCCCTGACAATCCAGGGTCCAGGCCGGGGTGCAGAGCTGCAGTCTTACACGCTTCTCTGCTGCTTCTCCAGGACTATCGCCTGCCAATAAAAAGGTAGAAGTAAATGATGTAATTGGAGATTCTAACGAGGTGCCAAGTAAAATAGATTTAGTATCGATTCCCCGTCCTCCAAATCTTCACCAAGCGCGACGTAATAGAGGCGTTAACCAAAATAACCTAGTCAAAATAAAAACAAATACGCATTTAGTGCGAACTAAAGACCAAACAATCAGATGCGGATTACTAAATATACGATCTTTAAGCTCCAAGTCTCTATTAGTAAACGATCTAATTACTGAGACCCGGAGTGACATTTTCTGCTTAACAGAAACGTTCTCCTTTGAGAAAGAGGGTCTCTAACCGTAGGAGCTTAACTCCCTGGTTTAACTCGCATGTCCGTATGTTAAAACAGAAAGTGCGTAAAATGGAAAGAAAGTGGTTCTCTTGTAGGTCTGTAGATATTTATTATGCATGGAAAGATAGTCTAATAGTATATAAAAAAGCGCTTCGCAAAGCTAGAACAGCCTATTATTCAGTGTTAATAGAGGATAATAAAAATAACCCATGTTTTCTGTTCAGTGATGTAGCCAGGCTGACAAAGAGCCACAACTCTGTTGAGCCGTGCATCCCTGCAGCTCTCAGTAGTGAAGACTTTATGAGCTTCTTTAGCAATAAAATTGTCAGAATTAGAGAGGAAATCGGCCAGGCCCTCCCGGCAGTGGCTGTTGGCGATTCTTCAACTTTGGCAACTCCCTTATGCCCTGACCTGACTCTAGACTGTTCGGTTCCTGTAGACCTCCCTGACCTGACTCTAGACTGTTTTGTTCCTGTTGACCTCTCTGAGCTGACCTCAGTCGTCAATGGATCTAAATCATCCACGTGTCTGTTAGACCCAATCCCAACTCGACTGCTTAAAAATGTTTTCTCTCTGATTGGACCGACAATACTGAAACAGATCAACTTGTCCCTAGTCTTAGGATATGTGCCACAGGCTTTTAAAGTCGCAGTAATCAAACCATTACTTAAAAAAACCCTCTCTTGACCCAGACATTTTAGCTAATTATAGACCGATTTCCAACCTTCCGTTTATCTCTAAAATTCTGGAAAAGGTCGTTGCAGCAGCTGTGTGAACATTTGTATAGAAATGATCTGTTGAAGTTCTTCAGTCAGGGTTCAGATGCATCATAGCACAGAAACAGCACTGGTTCCAGTCTCCAATGACCTTCTTATGGCCTCAGATAATGGGTTAGTGTCCATACTGGTTCTGCTGGACCTCAGATAATGGGTTAGTGTCCATACTGGTTCTGCTGGACCTCAGATAATGGGTTAGTGTCCATACTGGTTCTGCTGGACCTCAGTGCTGTTTTGATACTATAGATCACAGCATTTTCCTGCAGAGACTAGAGTATGTTGTTGGGATTAAAGGGACAGCTCTAGGTTGGTATAAATCAGATCTGTCTGATAGATTCCAGTTTGTTCATGTTCATGAGGTTTCTTCAGTACAGACAAGGGTCTGCTATGGTGTCCCGCAGGGTTCAGTTCTAGGACCAATCTTGTTCAGTTTATTCATGCAGCCCTTGGGAAGTTTTATCAGGAACCACGGCATTAATTTTTATTGTTATGCTGATGATACGCAGCTGTATCTGTCTATGAAGATGAAACAGAACCATCAGACAAACTTCAGATGTGTCTTAAGGACATCAAGGACTGGATGTCCACTAATGTTTTGCTCCTAAATTCTGATAAAACAGAGGTTGTTGTTTGTGGACCAAACAGCTCAGGAAGGGATTAGATGGTGTTGTGATGGCCTCCAGTAAAACTGTGAGAAACCTTGGAGTTATATTGATCAGGATTTGTCATTTAAACAGCATATTAATCAGGTTTGTAAAACCGCGTTTTTCCACCTCCGTAATATCACAAAGATCAGGAGCATCCTCTCCCAGAGTGATGCCGAAAAACTAATTCATGTGTTCGTATCTTCTAGACTAGATTACTGTAACGTGTTGTTGGCTGGATGTCCAAGTAATTCTCTGAACAGCCTCCAGATGATCCAAAATGCAGCAGCGCGAGTGCTGACAGGAACCAACAAGAGAGACCACGTCTCTCCAGTTTTAGCTTCCCTCCATCGGCTCCCGGGAAAATTCAGAATCCAATTCAAAATTTTATTACTTGTGTATAAAGTCCAAAATGGCCTAGCGCCGCGATATTTGCAAGACCTGATAGTACCGTACGTTCCTAATAGAGTTCTCCGTTCTCAGGGTGCAGGTTTACTCGTAGTTCCTAGAAGATCCAGATGTAGATTTGGAGGACGGGCTTTCTGTTATCAGGAACCATCACTCTGGAACCAACTTCCAGTTTGGGTTAAGGAGGCTGACACCACCTCCACCTTTAAGACCAAACTTCAAACGTTTGTGTTCAGTAAAACATCTAGTTGGTGTAAACTTTAGTGTGTCAGGGCCAGTAGTCACAGCTGCAGGACCAGACTGGAGCAGCTGGTCTTTAACACAGCTTCATCTGGATCTGCTGCTGTGGACCTGATGCAGGGGGACACCAACATGATCCACTGACCTGCAGTCCCACCTCTGACCACCTCAGTGTCTGCTGCCTCCACCTGTCTGTATGGATGTCTGTTGGATACTTGCTGACATCCCGACCTGCAGTCCTCATCCCCTTGGATCACCGTCTATCCATATATCACCCATATACACAGAAGTCTAATTGGACTACTGATGATAGTTACTATTGTATCCTGTCTTGTACCTTTGACGGTGTCTCTATGTCTCTATTCTTTCTTATTTCTTGCTCTACCCGGCTGGTCTTCGGCAGGAGGGTCGCCCCTCATGATCCAGGTCCTGGTCCAGGTTTCTTCCCTCTTAAAGGGGAGTTTTTCTTGCCACTGTTTGGTTTAAGGTTTTCCTCCACTAGTGGAGTTTTCACTTGTCGTTGTTTATGTAAGAACTGATCAGGGTCATGTTCTGGGTCTCTGGAAAGATCCTGGAGACAACTTGTGTTGTAATAGACGCTATATAAATAAAATTGAATTGAATTGAAAATTGAATTGAATTGCTTCGGTATGTCTGATATGAATCTTTGGATGTACACCACCTGACTACTGAATCCGTGGTATTTGATTTAATTATGTCACCGGGGAGGCGGTTTAGGACTTATGGCACCAGCAGTCCCACCCATGCAGAATTATCTCTGTAAATAAAAAAACAAAGTCTGGTTGTGTGAAACAAGCAACAAATGAGCAAATCTGACCAAATGCAAATCCAAACGAATGAAAAATTAACATATGTATGCATGTTTTTGGACTGTGGGAGGAAGCCGGAGTACCCGGAGGGAACCCACACAAGCACGGAGAGAACATGCAAACTCCACACAGAAAGAACCACCGGGCCGGGAATCGAACCGGGAACTTTCACAGCACTGTTGCTGTGAGGCAACAGTGTAGTAGTAATCCCTAAGCCACCGTGCTGCCCAACAACACGCATTAAAGTTGCATTACTGGAAAGTTACCTAAATTTGACAGATGGGATTCAGGTTTAACTTTATTTATTCAATTCAATTCAATTCAATTCAATTCAATTCAATTCAATTCAATTCAATTCCATTCAATTCAATTTTATTTTTATAGCTTCTATTACAATACAAGTTGTCTCCAGAGACCAGAACATGACCCCCGAGCAATTATTACATAAACAACGGCAGGTAAAAACTTCCTTTTAAGAGGGATGAAACCTGGATCAGGACCTGGCTCATAAGGGGGAAGAAACCTGGACCAGGACCTGGATCATGAGGGGGGAAGAAACCTGGACCAGGACCTGGATCATGAGGGGGGACCCTCCTGCTGAAGACCAGCCGGGTAGAGCAAGAAGTAAAGAAAGAATAGAGACATAGAGACACCGTCAAAGGTACAAGACAGGATACAATAGTAACTATCATCAGTAGTCCAATTAGACTTCTGTGAATATGGGTGATATATGGATAGACGGTGATCCAAGGGGATGAGGACTGCAGGTCGGGATGTCAGCAAGTATCCAACAGACATCCACACAGACAGGTGTAGACAGCAGACACTGAGGTGGTCAGAGGTGGGACTGCAGGTCAGTGGTGGAACTGCAGGTCAGTGGATCATGTTGGTGCCCCCCTGCATCAGGTCTACAGCAGCAGATCCAGATGAAGCTGTGTTGAAGACCAGCTGCTCCAGTCTGGTCCTGCAGCTGCAGCTTTGACTACTGGTCCTGACACATTAAGGTACTAAATGTACACTAACTATATGCTTTATTAAACAGAAATGTTTTAAGTTTAGTTTTAAAGGTGGAGGTGGTGTCAGCCTCCTTCACCCAAACTGGAAGTTGGTTCCAGAGTGATGGTTCCTGATAACAGAAGACCCGTCCTCCAGATCTACATCTGGATCTTCTAGGAACTACGAGTAAACCTGCACTCTGAGAACGGAGAACTCTATTAGGAACGTACGGTTCTATCAAGTCATGCAAATATCGCGGCTCTAGGCCATTTTGGACTTTATATGCCAGTAATAAAATGGTGAATTGGATTCTGAGTTTTCCGGGGAGCCAATGGAGGGAAGCTAAAACTGGAGAGACGTGGTCTCTCTTGTTGATTCCTGTCAGCACTCGCGCTGCTGCATTTTGGATCAGCTGGAGAATCTTCAGAGAATTACTTGGACATCCAGCCAACAACACGTTACAGTAATCTAGTCTAGAAGATACGAACGCATGAATTAGTTTTCCAGCATCACTCTGCGAGAGGATGCTCCTGATCTTTGTGATATTACGGAGGTGGAAAAACGCGGTTTTACAAACCTGATTAATATGCTGTTTAAATGACAAATCCTGATCTAAATAACTCCAAGGTTTCTCACAGTTTTACTGGAGGCCATCACAACACCATCTAATCCCTTCCTAAGCTGTTTGGTCCACAAACAACAACCTCTGTTTTATCAGAATTTAGGAACTGTAGTGGCAGCACGGTGGCTTAGTAGTCAGCACTGTTGCCTCACAGCAAGAAGGTTCCCGGTTCAATTCCCGGCCCGGTGGGTCTTTCTGTGTGGAGTTTGCATGTTCTCCCCGTGCTTGCGTGGGTTCCCTCCGGGTACTCCGGCTTCCTCCCACAGTCCAAAAACATGCAGGGTAGGTTGATTGATCATTCTAAATTCTCCCTAGGTGTGAATGTGAGTGTGATTGGTTGTTTGTATGTGGTCCTGGATGGACTGGTGACCTGTCCAGGTGGACCCCTGCCTTTCACCTACTATGCGTCGGGATAGGCTCCGACAGACCCCCGTGACCCGGAAACGGATAAAGCGGGTATAGATAATGGATGGAGGAACTGTAGTTCAGGATAAAAACCCTAGTGTTCAGCAATAAAAGTGCAGGTCTGGATGCGTACCCTGGTGGCTGGTAGAGGAACTGCAGGTCTGGATGAAGACACTAGAGTTCGGAAAGGCACTGCAGGTCTGGTTCAAGACCCTAGTGCTAGAGAAAAGGCAGTGCAGGTCTGGATCCTGACCCTTGTAGTCTGTAGTAGAACTGCAGGTCTGGATCCAGATCCTAGTGATCAGTAGAGGAACTGCAGGTCTGGATCCAGATCCTAGTGATCAGTAGAGGAACTGCAGGTCAGGATCCAGACCCTAGTGGTCAGCAGAGAAATTGCAGGTTTGGATCCAGACCCTAGTGGTTGGTAGAGGAACAGCTGGTCTGGATCAAGACCCTAGTGATTGGTAAAGGAAATTCAGGTCTTGATCTAGTCCCTAGTATTTGTTAAAGAACTGCAGGTCTGGATGCGTACCCTCGTGGCTGTTAGAGGAACTGCAGGTCTGGATGAAGACACTAGAGCTCGGAAAGACACTGCAGGTCTGGTTCAAGACCCTACTGTTCTGTAAAGGATCTGCAGGTCTGGATCAACACCCTACTGTTCTGTAAAGGAACTGCAGGTCTGGATCCAAACCCTAGTGGCTGGTAGAGGAACTGCAGGTCTGGAGCCGGACCCTAGTGCTATAGAAAAGGCAGTGCAGGTCTGGAGCCTGACCCTTGTAGTCTGTAGAGGAACTGCAGGTCTGGATTAAGACTCTAGTGGGCGGTAGAGGAACTGCAGGTCTGGATCCAGACTCTAGTGGTCGGTAGAGGAACTGCAGGTCTGGATCCAGACTCTAGTGGGTGGTAGAGGAACTGCAGGTCAGGATCAGGACCTTAGTGTCCACCGTTTGCTGACAAGTGTCCCGCTCTTCTTGCGTGTCTTCGGAAGAGGCCGTTTTCATCTCCCTGCATGCGAGGACCAGAACAAACCGTCTGTCTTATCAGGGGTTCCTACAGAGAACCAAAGGTCATTTGACTTGACCTTCTGGACAGGAGTCTGCGTCCTGTTTCTGCTACGTTGTCATAAATCTGCACATATCAACAACTGTCGATATATGGAGCGTGAGAGGGCCTCATGACTTTTCCCTGACTTCCTCAATCCCCCATCCCTAGGGCCTAAATCAGGGAAAGGTTTACAAGATGGAGAGACCTGACCTTCTCTGTGGTTGGAAACAGCAGTATGAAGACATCATAGACAAGCCGGGGGCAAGATGTTTTGGAGATAATGTTAGAGTCTGCATGGAGATGGTTTGGCCAGATAAAGAGTATTAGTCCACCAACTAACCATGTACCAGTCATTCCAGACATACAACTCAAAACTCAAGGGTTCTTTCCTCTTAAAGGGGAGTTTTTACCTGCTCTTGATCGGGGTCGACTGAGGGACTGGGAAGCAGTTGGTAGATGGATGCAGCAGCCGCAGCTGCTGGCCAGGAGAAGAAGACCAGAGGAAATTTCTGGATGTGGTGAAGATGATCTGCAGCTGCGGTGTGACAGAGGAGGGTGGAAACACTGTGGATCTGTCACCTGAAGGAACATTTATACCTGAAAGGAGGAAGGAGAACACATTACATCAGTGGAACTTGACTCCATTTTGGAGCCAGCCCCTGAAGGTCTGGCCGTTGTGGTCTGTTTTGACAATGTTGCATCGGACTTTTTCATCTAAACAACGGGCTTCCTCCTTTTTTCTGAAGCTTATGCCAATCATGGAAGCACAGCCAATAAACAACCGATCACCACCATCGAGCTTTTCCTTCACCTCCTGGACCAGCTGTCTGCAGAGCCAAAACACCAAAATGGATGTATTTTAACCGTTGAAATGAAGAGAATGAGAACAAAATTTATAACGAAATAAAGAATAAAAAAAGAAATCACACTTTTGCTGCTTTGTCGAAAGGCCCACGTGTGTTGGCCCAAGCTCCTGGAGGTTTCCTCCAAACCTATCCTGTTTGTTTCACAGTAAGTCGGCGCCGCTCAGGAAGCCGGAGCGTCATTGAAGTATTTGTCATCCATTGTGCTTAGTCAGCTTATCTGCATGTGACCTGCTGACTGTGCAGGAAACTGGAACGCCGCCGGTGTTTGTTCAAAAGGTCTGCAAAGACCAAACTCTGCTTCTCTGTTTAACGGCTGCTCTGCTTACTAATGATCAACGACTGAAACTGGTTCCAGGATCACTCACGCCAGTGTTGTGGAAAAACGAATCCCACCTGTATTATATGTTTAAAGCAGCGGGGTGACTAACAGGCTGAAACTGAATAAAGTGAATCTGGAATAAAGACCAGAGCGGCGATCCAAGTTCAGTAGATTTAATATGTCAGTTGCATCCAAGCGGGTCAACACGGACATCAGGAGCCTCGATGCAGAAGTGGCAGAGTTGCAGGATGCAGAGGAGTTCCAACACCACAGAATAACCAGGAGTGAACAGTAAGTCCTTCTCATGACAGATCAGTGCAGCTGTGTCACCGCAGAGCAGAAAAGTCTCACAGACAAAATATGAGTGCACGAGCTGAACCGTCACAGGTCACAGAAAGGCTGAGACTAACATCTCCTTCGGTCGGTCGGCTACACACTGGTTAATATCCGAGGACGTGACTCAGAGCACCAGACCGCAGACACTAAAACCCTGACCGGTTCACGTGGATGTTGTGTGATCAGGGTGATGAACCTGAAGAAGCTCCGACTTGAACGGAACCACAGACTTCTTTAACCTGACCTGAACTGGCCCTGGGACCTTGTGGACCAGCAGCTTCTGAGCTCCAGCCCTAAACACACCCGTGGAATGGTCGTTTAGGAAACCCCTCTCCCACCAGAAGACGTCCTGGGAGTGATCCAACTGACCCTTGGAGCTGTTGTGAGTCACCTTTTTCACCTTTGTCCAGTTTCTCTGGAATGCGGCAGGAATTCCAGAGAAACTAAATACGTCAGTATATGACTTTATTGTGAATAGCTTTAGTGTAGAAACAAAAATGATCTGATATCACTGGACGGTCTGGAAACCCTTCGCTGCTGAGGAGCGGTGGGAGGTGTTTGGGGGTCTGCAGCCTCTGCTGACTGCTGCTATTTTCTGCAGCTTCACCTGTAAACTTGTAGCTGCCGTATGGGTTCCTAGAAACGAGGATCACTGACCACCCGGAACAGCTTTCCCATCAGGCTCAGGTCTGCAGGAAGTGTACAGTTGTAAATGTCAACATGATATGACACCTCTGAGCCTGAAAAAAAAAAGTTTCCTTCAGCAGCAGGAACCCTCACTAGATGTTTCCTTCAGCAGCAGGAACCTTCAGTAGATGTTTCCTTCAGCAGCAGGAACCCTCACTAGATGTTTCCTTCAGCAGCAGGAACCATCTGTAGATGTTTCCTTCAGCAGCAGGAACCTTCAGTAGATGTTTCCTTCAGCAGCAGGAACCCTCAGTAGATGTTTCCTTCAGCAGCAGGAACCTTCAGTAGATGTTTCCTTCAGCAGCAGGAACCATCTGTAGATGTTTCCTTCAGCAGCAAGAACCCTCAGTAGATGTTTCCTTCAGCAGCAAGAACCCCCAGTAGATGTTTCCTTCAGCAGCAGGAACCCCCAGTAGATGTTTCGTCTAGCAGCAGGAACCATCTGTAGATGTTTCCTTCAGCAGCAAGAACCCTCAGTAGATGTTTCCTTCAGCAGCAGGAACCCTCAGTAGATGTTTCCTTCAGCAGCAAGAACCCTCAGTAGATGTTTCCTTCAGCAGCAGGAACCCCCAGTAGATGTTTCGTCTAGCAGCAGGAACCATCTGTAGATGTTTCCTTCAGCAGCAAGAACCCTCAGTAGATGTTTCCTTCAGCAGCAGGAACCCCCAGTAGATGTTTCGTCTAGCAGCAGGAACCATCTGTAGATGTTTACTTCAGCAGCAAGAACCCTCAGTAGATGTTTACTTCAGCAGCAGGAACCCTCAGTAGATGTTTCCTCTAGCTGCAGAAACCATCCGTAGATGTTTCCTCTAGCTGCAGGAACCCTTCACTACATGTTTCCTTCAGCAGCAGGAACCCTCAGTAGATGTTTCCTTCAGCAGCAGGAACCCTCAGTAGATGTTTCCTTCAGCAGCAGGAACCCTCACTAGATGTTTCCTTCAGCAGCAGGAACCTTCAGTAGATGTTTCCTTCAGCAGCAGGAACCCTCAGTAGATGTTTCCTTCAGCAGCAGGAACCCTCACTAGATGTTTCCTTCAGCAGCAGGAACCCTCACTAGATGTGTCCTGGTTCAGTGTTCTTCAGTCTTCCTGTCATAGATTTTGACATCTATAATGATCAGTGAGGCCTGTAGACTCTGAGATTAAGCTCTTGGGTTTCTGATTTTGGGTAAATCTTCTGGGATGTGGAAGGCTGAGAACTGTCTTAAATGTTTTCCATTTTGGAATAATCATTCTCACTGCAGAAGGATAAACACCAAATATGTTGGTAATGGTGGCATAACCCTTTCCAGATTGACGTGCAGACTTAGCCACATCTCTAAGACCATTGCTGCTGTCTTTTCCTCTTAGCATTGTGTTAAAACACACCTGTATATTCCAGTCAAATAAACTGACGAAACATCTATTTTTCTAGAGCCTGCTGATGATCAATTCATCAATGATGATGATCCGCAGCACATGTATATATATTTTTCTTCTGTCCTAGTTTTTGTCACACAACAGCAGGACTAGTACAGATTCAATTTCAATTAAATTCCATTTTATTTATATATTATCTATTACTACACAAGTTGTCTCCAGGATCTTTCCAGAGACCAGAACATGACCCCCGATCAAGTATTACAGGTCAAGATGTCAGCAAGTATCCAACAGACATCCACACAGACAGGTGGAGGCAGACACTGGGATGGTCAGAGGTGGAACTGCAGGTCAGCAAGCAGCTCCTGAGGTTCTGGTCTGCAGGACCTGCAAAGTAGAGGAAAAGAAGGGCCAGACAAGCACAAAAAACTACAAGAACAATGGACCACAATTAAGTTTATGGGATATTGTTAATAAATGAGGATTGAGGGGAAGAAGAGACAGAGAAGGTAAAGAGAAACAGAGAAGGTGAAAGGCACCACTCAGTGGATCATGTTGGTGCCCCCCTGCAGCAGAGGCCTACAGCAGCAGATCCAGATGAAGCTGTGTTGAAGACCAGCTGCTCCAGTCTGGTCCTGCAGCTGCAGCTGTGACTACTGGTCCTGACACACTAAAGTTTACACCAACTAGATGTTTTACTGAACACAAACGTTGAAAGTTTGGTTTTAAAGGTGGAGGTGGTGTCAGCCTCCTTAACATGACATGTTCTTGTTCATCTGAGGTTGTATGAGCCTACTTGTTGGGTAACTAGATCAGAGCAGACGCACACGTGCAGGGGTGAAGTAGGTAAACGTCCCCTGGAGTTTCTCTGGAATTCCTCCTGCAGGGTTCCAGGTAAGTCGGACATAGCTGAGAAGTACTTAACAGACTCTGGATATCTGCCAGAGCTGCATGAAGTCCTCTTGGTGGTCACAGAGAGGTCACCTCAGCGCAGTGTAACAGGAAGTAAAGACTTGTGTCCTGACTGTGTGATTCTGGCCTCCACAGCGCCTCCGTCAGCTCTGAGCAGGCCCAGACCGTACCAAGGGGTTCGGGTCCGAGATCCGGTCAAGGAGCTGCTGAGGAGGAAGAGGAGTCTGGAGCTCCAGAGCTACAAGGCGCCCGCCCCTGCCGCGGTGAGGACTCCTGACACGACACCGGCACGCACTGTCGGCACCTTTAATCATTAAGCAAATAAGCCGCGCCAGATTTGTTAAGAGCGCAGACTGGTGTGCTTGTGAGCTGTCAGATTGACAGAACTTCTACTCTGAGTGTTATGTTTGCACGTTTTGTCCTGCTGGTGCCTCCTGGATGTCGTTGTGAGGATTTACTGTCACCAGTATAAAAACCACTCACACGATCAGTATTCCCTCTGCAGCAGCCAGAGTTCAGAGGACGTACACGTGACGTGGAGCCTCTGGACGCATTTCTTGACGGTAAAAGCAGACCCTGCGGGCCGGTCTCGCAGAGGCAGTCAGGACCCGGCAGGGCCTCTTCCCCGCGGAGCGGGGGATTTTGTCCTTATATAATCCAGGTGTTTTTCCATGACAGTTGAAGCCATTCCCTGCAGGGGCTGGGCACACAGCCGTATGCAAAATAAGCATCAGCGCTGCCAACAGCCCTCCCACCGGCCATCTGTCACACCTACCACACACACGAACTGCTTTCACACACTCAAAAACAGAACCAGCAGCGTGACAGTGAGTGCAGTTTCATGTCACGCTCCTGTGGTCACAGCTTGTAGTTAATTAACGCTGTCAGTCACAGTGAGAATACGGTTACAACCACATGTTTTATTAGTTTGGAAGTATTAGTTTCTTTCTGTCTGACAGAAAAGTAAAAAAGAACTTTTCCTGTTTAGGTCAGTCGGTATTTCTGATGTTCCTTTGTATTCCTAAAACATCACAATAACCGCAGGCATTCTTTTGATACAGCTTTTCACAACGTTTAATCAAAGTGACAAGTTTGCTTACACTTGGTTAGTGTTGAACTCCGCTCAGCTGTGGGACTTGTCCTCCACAACCCAGCATGTGGACTGAAGCTGGGTGCAGTCGCCATGGCAACATCATCAAGATTAGATTAGTAGAACTAGGAAATATTAGACCCACAGTCCCTCTGCAGACCCCTAGAGTCTGGATCCAGATATGCAGTCCCTCTACTGACCACTGGGCTCCAGATCCAGATCGGTGGTTCCTCTACTGACCTCCACTGATCAATGTATGGTACAGATCCAGACAGCCAGTTTCTCTACCAACCAAAAGCATCTGGGTCCAGACCTGCAGTTCCTGTACCAACTGCAAGGGCCCTGCTCCATCAGCTTACAGCAGAAAGCATTTATTATCGTATCTAAACTCTAATTTTGGTCTCCATAGTTAGAGGGTGGTGTGGTGTGTGTGGGGGGGTTGATCAGAACGATTGGGACGTTTTTTTAAATAGCCGGTGGTTTCCACGCCTTTTCAACATAGTTGAAAATGAAGAAGATTCAGAAGTACTCTTTATAAACCTGTGGGAGATGTTCTGAAAGGGTTGTTGATTAGTTATTAAGTTTACATATGTGGTCTTTAAACACATTTTAAACATGTCAGTTAAAAAGGACAGGAGACAGGAACAAGGTCTATCCCTGCGATGGTCTGAAGGACCTCCTGTGGCAGTGTGAAAGATCTCATGTAGGGGTGTTTTTTTTTTTTTTTTTTTTGTAAACTGAAGACCCCAGAAAAAAAAAAAAAAAAAAGAAAGATCTCATGTAGGGGTGTGAAGAACCATAAAAATTGGTCTGATGGACCTTGTGCAGTGGTATAAACAACGTTCTGCAGTAATCTGACAAACCTTGTGGGACAAATTGGGAGATGTATAACTGAACGAAAAACGTTTAACAAAAGTATGACCAACAAATAATCAATGTATAACCAACATATGACCAATATCAATCAAATTATAACGATTGTATAACCAACATAAGATCAAAATATAAACAATGTATGACAAACGTATGACAAACGTATGACAAACGTATGACAAATGCATGACCAACATGTAAACAACGTATGACCAAGATATGACCAATGTACAACCAATGTATGAGCAAAGTGTAGCCATATTATGACCAATGTACGACCAACAAATGACCAACATATAACTAAAGTATAACCAAAGCATGATCAACGTGTATGACCAATGTATATCCAATGTATAACCAATGTATAACCAATGTATGACGAATGTATGACGAACATGTAAACAACGTATGACCAACATATGACCAATGTGCAAACAATACACAATATATAACCAATGTATGACCAACGTGTAAACAACTATGACCAGCGTATAACCAATCTATGACCAACTTATAACCAATGTTTGACCAATGAATAATCAACCTATGACCAATGTATGACCAACATATAACCAATGTATGACCAATGTATGACCAATGTATGACCAATGTATGACCAACAAATGACCAATGTTTAACCAATGTGTAATCAACTTATGACCAATGTATGACCAACGTATGACTAATGTATAACCAACGTTATACGTTGATCGTACGTTGGTTATACATTGGTTATATGTGTTACGTTTGTGTTATGTTTATCATACATTGGTGATACATTCCATTATGTGGGTAATAGACTGGTTATGCGTTCAGTATGTTGGATACATGTTTATCATATATTTGTCATACATTGATCATATGTTGGTCATATTATAGTGATACTGCATTGGTTATATGTTGGTCATAAGTTGGTTATACGTTGGTCATACGTTGGTCATACACTGATCATACATTGGTCATATGTTGGTCTTACATTGATCATACATTGGCAATATATTAGTTATACATTGGTTATACGTTAGTCATGCACTGATTATATGTTGGTCTTTTGTTGTTTATACATTGGAGATACATTGCCTCTATGTCATACATTGATTATGCTTTGGTCATACATTGGTTATAAGTTAATTGTATGTTGGACATACATTGGTCATACATTGGTCATACACAGGTCATACATTGGTCATACATTGGTCATACATTGGTCATACATTGGTTATATGTTGTTCATATGTTGGTCATACATTGGTCATACATTGGTTATAAGTTGGTAATATGTTGGTTATACATTGGTCATACATTGGTTATAAGTTGGTAATATGTTGGTTATACATTGGTCATACATTGGTCAAACATTGGTCATACATTGGTCATACATTGGTCATACATTGGTCATACATTGGTCATACATTGGTTATATGTTGTTCATATGTTGGTTATACATTCGTCATACATTGGTTATATGTTGTTCATATGTTGGTTATACATTCGTCATACATTGTTATAAGTTGGTAATATGTTGGATACACCTTGATCATACATTGGTCATATGCTGGTTCTATGTATGTTAAACATTGGTCATACATTGGTCATACATTGGTCATACATTGGTCAAACATTGGTCATACATTGGTCATACATTGGTCATACATTGGCCATACATTGGTCATACATTGGTTATATGTTGTTCATATGTTGGTTATACATTGGTTATAAGTTGGTAATATGTTGGTCATACATTGGTCATACATTGGTTATAAGTTGGTAATATGTTGGTCATACATTGGTCATACATTGGTTATACATTGGTCATACATTGGTCATACATTGGTCATACATTGGTTATAAGTTGTTCATATGTTGGTTATACATTGGTCATACATTGGTTATAAGTTGGTAATATGTTGGTCATACATTGGTCATACATTGGTTATATGTTGTTCATATGTTGGTTATACATTGGTCATACATTGGTTATAAGTTGGTAATATGTTGGATACACCTTGATCATACATTGGTCATATGCTGGTTCTATGTATGTTAAACATTGGTCAACATTGGTCATACGTTCATCTTAAGTTGATCATACCCTGATCATACATCCATTATGTTTTGCTCATATATTGGTTATACGTTAGTTACATGTTGGTCATACATTGGTCATACATTGGTCATACATTGGTCAAACATTGGTCATACATTGGTCATACATTGGTCATACATTGGCCATACATTGGTCATACATTGGTTATATGTTGTTCATATGTTGGTTATACATTGGTTATAAGTTGGTAATATGTTGGTCATACATTGGTCATACATTGGTTATAAGTTGGTAATATGTTGGTCATACATTGGTCATACATTGGTTATACATTGGTCATACATTGGTCATACATTGGTCATACATTGGTTATAAGTTGTTCATATGTTGGTTATACATTGGTCATACATTGGTTATAAGTTGGTAATATGTTGGTCATACATTGGTCATACATTGGTTATATGTTGTTCATATGTTGGTTATACATTGGTCATACATTGGTTATAAGTTGGTAATATGTTGGATACACCTTGATCATACATTGGTCATATGCTGGTTCTATGTATGTTAAACATTGGTCAACATTGGTCATACGTTCATCTTAAGTTGATCATACCCTGATCATACATCCATTATGTTTTGCTCATATATTGGTTATACGTTAGTTACATGTTGGTCATACGTTGGTTGTACGTTGATCATTCATTGGTCATTGGTAACCAACGTATGGCCAATGTATGGTGCAGCACATCTCTGAAGAAGGCATCTACTGGGCCTGGTCTTTTCCTGCCCTGAAGAGCCTGAGAACAATTTCACAGTGCTTTTGAATTTGATGGATGTGTACGCCTGGTTGTTATGTGGGTGAGGGGCACTCTTATCATGAAGTAAAATTATGAACACTAAAATCATGAACAGTTAAACCATCATAAAAACTGTTCAAGTCGGACTGTCTGCTGTACTCCACCAGCGGCAGGAATCTTTTCTTTGCCATGTAAAAAGGAGTAGTGACACTTCTTTACAACATGTTCCAAAATGTTTTCTAATTGTGATGTCAGGGACTTGTAACATCTAACAGCTCTGGGGTTTTTGGTATTTTTGTGAGCATTCATGGTCTGAGGATCATGTCATGTCTTAGTAGATCATTCAGTAGTGAATGATCTTTCTCACCATGAAACATTGGGAATGGTTTTGTAACCTTTCCAGACTCATTCGCAGCAACAGTTGCTGATGTCTTTCTCCTTTTGTGTTGTGTTTAACACTCCTGAAAACTCCAGACTTGTGAATTGTCAAAACATCTGTTTTTCCAGCGGTCTGCACACCTGCTGATGAACAGTTGATCAATGATGATGATCAGCTGCTTCTTGTAAAGTCGTTGTTGCTTCGGTGGAACCTCAAGATCGCTGGTCAACATCTGCAGTGTGACCAGCGATTAAATGAACTTCCTTGATCAGTTCTCTTTTTTCAGTATTTTAAGTATTCTTTTTTTTTTTTTAAATTTAATTAAAACAATTTTTCCCTTGTTTGCACATATATTAACGGTTGATACCAAGTTGGTAGGATCCAAAAGTTATATATATGCATTTTAATCTGTAATCGAGGACTTTTTTTTTTGTTTTCTTTTTTTTAATGTGTGTTCCCTTCACCGGCCCTCAGGACAGTCTAACTATTTTTATTGATCCCTGGGTAAGAAGGAAAAAAAGATTCTGCCAAGGAGGGCTAAAATCACTGAGTGTGGAATGTGAAATAGACTAGAGATAGAAAGAGCAAGAAAGAGAGACGAGACAGTGATGGTGCAGTCTGGTGTCGGTGTTGTAATGTGTGTTTAAAAGAGTTTATAATGAACTTGTTTAAAGAGTAAAGGTGGACACAGGACAATCAGGTGTTATAAGCAAAAAGAGGACAGAGAAAAGGGGGAGGAGCTTTCTATTTACAATTGCATGTCTGAGTGTTTGGGGGTGTAGGGTGGGCGCTCCCCACACATCCCAGACACAAGCCCCCAGCTGCAGGCCAGACACCAGGGCCGGCCCCAACGAGGCCCCCAGGCAGGGCCGCATTATTTTAAGTATTCAGCCTCTGCAGAACGAACAGTTCGAACACACCCACCTCATGCCAATCAGTTGGCTATTTTATCTTCGGTGACTGGGCTGTTGTGAAACTATGATGCTAATTAATAGGACTTTAGACTAAATGTGAAATCTGTCCAAACCTTCTCATTTCAAGTTCTCCTACCAAAAGAACATCCTGAATAAGTGCTGCTGGAGCTGAAATGATGACTAACAGAGCTGCGCTTGGACTTTGGTTGCTCTGATAAGACCTGTTGTGGTATGGAAAATCCACTCTAGCCAATCCAAGCCAGAGGGGCAGCGGCACTTCCGACCAGCATTCGCAACTGAACCTCCAGCTACATGATGTCACTTTGATGGTGAAACCAGAAATAACCACTCGGTTAGCACAGGCTGCCTGCTCTTAGCTAAGCTTCACGTTCAGATCCTTCCAGACCAGCCCACAACCAGTCAGGGTGGTCTGTTTCTATAATTAACAACAGGCTCCCAGCTTGAAGGCCACCGCTCCAAGTGCTCCAGCTACTACTAACACCACTGTTATCATGAATAAAGTAGCATGTCGCGTTTATTGCCTAGCAACAACTGTGCTGATGACATCACATGCAGCATTGGCAGGTACCACAGGTGTTGTCTCTCAGTAGACGGCATGGACACAAACTGACATCCAACAGAACATCTGGGGTGCAGAGGTGCTCCTTCACAGTCACTTGAGCAGGATTAAACCCACTACATGTTTGACTTCTCCTCTTGAGCTCAGCAGCACACGTCCTCCAAGCAGAGCAGCATGAAGATTAGATCCAACTCAAATTTACTGTCGTTGGACATGTACAGTACAAGGTATTCAGAAATGCAATAAGAAGCAAGTGCAGGACAGACGACATGTTATGTACAATGACACATTAAGCTATACAAAACAGTACAGTGGAGCTTTAAATTGGGCAAAGAAGGACCTTCAAAATTGTCCGTTGTACATTACAGTAAAATACTCCTAAAGGTCCAAAAGGACAGGACGGCTGGTGAGTGACTGTTGTTGGATTCACAGTAAATCTTTTGGACTGAAGCTGCTGTTGATTCTGCAGCCGTCTTGCTGTTTTTCAAAAGCAGCTGTTGCATTCTCTAATATCTTTAGAAGAACAATACCTGACATATACTATGTTCATTTAATCCACAGCTCAGACGTCAAGACAGTCTAATCATGTGCATCTAGCCATTAACCACTGCAAGCTGTCAATCAAAAGACCACACCCCTAATTATACTTACATTTTCTGATTTACATGATTTTATATACTGGACATTGGACCAGCTCTATAACCTCCACAGGGTGCTGGAAGGTTCATGGGAGTATGCCCAACCAGTCTACATGTGCTTTGTGGATCTGGAGAAAGCATTCATCCCTCGTGGTATTCTGTGGGAGGTGCTCCGTGAGTACGGGGTCTATGGGCTGTTCGGTCTCTGTACAACCGGAGCAGGAGCTTGGTTCACTTTGCCGGCAGTAAGTCAGACCTGTTTCCAGTGCATGTTGGACTCCAGCAGGGCTGCCCTCCGTCACCGATTCTGTTCATAATTTTTATGGACAGGATTTCTAGGCGTAGCCAGGGACCGGAGGGGGTCCAGTTTGGGAACCACAAGATTTCATCTCTGTTTTTTGCAGATGATGTTGTCTTGTTGGCTTCATTGAGCCAGGACCTACAGCATGCGCTGGGACAGTTTGTAACCGAGTGCGAAGCTGCTGGAATGGGAATCAGAATCTCCAAATCTGAGGACGTGGTTCTCCACCAGAAAAGGGTGGCTTGCCCTCTCCGGGTAGGTGGAGATGTCCTGCTTGAAGTGGAAGAGTTTAAGTATCTCGGGATCTTGTTCACAAGTGAGGGAAAGACGGACGGATTGGTGTAGCGTCTGCAGTCATGTGGTCGATGTACCGGACAGTCGTGGTGAAGAAAGAGCTCTCGTTTTTCTGGTCAATCTACGCTACCACACTCACCTCTGGCCATGAGCTTTAGGTAATGACTGAAAGGACAAGATTGGGAATACAAGCGTCCAAAATGAGTTTCCTCCACAGGGTGGCTGGGTGCTGCCTTAGAGATGGGGTGAGAAGCTCAGTCATTCTGGAGGAGCTCGGGGGGAGCTGCTGCTCCATCACATCGAGAGGAGTCAGCCGGATAAGTGAATGAAGACGGACGGACGGATGATTTTATATAATCTAACATCATGTTGGCTTTATATGATTTTACCTGATGCAGGCTTCAAATATGTTTAATTGGTGCTGTAAAGTTGGCCATTTTACCTGCAGGTCAGCGGGGATGGACTCACTGTTGGATCCGGCTCCTTGGGGTCAAACAATAGTTTTTCTTACTTCTGTGCCCTCCCCAGCTCTGATTGCCAGATGTTTGTCCTTGACTGAAACACAACAACAAAAAGAAGTCCACCACCAGTGGAATGCTGGTAGCTGAAAACATGTGTCACTGATGTTGGACTGATGAGTGCAACTGATTGCCAGGTCACTGCCACTCCCCCCATAACCTTTGTTTTTAAGGAATTTGGTTGGGGCTGTGCTGCCCCAGAAGATTCTGCTTCGTCAAGATTCCAAGCTCTTCATTTTTAAATATGAGCTTGTCACAACAAGTAGAAGCTCAAAGATTTATAGAGGCCTGTGTGAGCTGGGTGCCAAGCAATTAAAGATAATCACAAGATTATTGTTACAAGTTGAGTTGAGACAGTTTTTAATCATCCATCAGCACAACGCTAGCCGGGTAGAGCAGGAAAAGGAAGATCACAAAGGGAGAATGAAAAACAGGAGGAGACAGACACACCATCAAAGATACAAAAGACAAGATACACAAGTATAACTTACCTTCAGTGACTCCCTTAGGCTCTGACTTGACTCTAGACTGTTTGGTTCCCGTAGACCTCCCTGACCTGACTCAAGTCTGTTTGGTTCCTGTAGACCTCCCTGACCTGACTCTAGACTGTTTGGTTCCTGTAGACCTTCCTGACCTGACTCTAGACTGTTTGGTTCCCATAGACCTCCATGACCTGACTCTAGACTGTTTGGTTCCTGTAGACCTCCCTGACCTGACTCAAGTCTGTTTGGTTCCTGTAGACCTCCCTGACCTGACTCAAGTCTGTTTGGTTCCTGTAGACCTCCCTGACGTGACTCTAGACTGTTTGGTTCCTGTAGACCTTCCTGACCTGACTCAAGTCTGTTTGGTTCCCGTAGACCTCCCTGACCTGACTCTAGACTGTTTGGTTCCTGTAGACCTTCCTGACCTGACTCGAGTCTGTTTGGTTCCTGTAGACCTCTCTGACCCGACTCTAGACCGTTTGGTTCCTGTAGATCTCCATGACCTGACTCTAGACCGTTTGGTTCCTGTAGATCTCCATGACCTGACTCTAGACCGTTTGGTTCCTGTAGACCTCCCTGACCTGACTCTAGACTGTTTGGTTCCTGTAGATCTCCATGACCTGACTCTAGACTGTTTGGTTCCTGTAGACCTCCCTGACCTGACTCCAGACTGTTAAGTTCCTGTAGACCTTCTTGACGTGACTCTAGACTGTTTGATTCCTGTAGATCTCCATGACCTGACTCAAGTCTGTTTGGTTCCTGTAGACCTCCCTGACCTGACTCTAGACTGTTTGGTTCCTGTAGACCTCCCTGACCTGACTCCAGACTGTTTGGTTCCTGTAGATCTCCATGACCTGACTCAAGTCTGTTTGGTTCCTGTAGATCTCCATGACCTGACTCTAGACTGTTTGGTTCCTGTAGACCTCCCTGACCTGACTCCAGACTGTTAAGTTCCTGTAGACCTTCTTGACGTGACTCTAGACTGTTTGATTCCTGTAGACCTCCCTGACCTGACTCTAGACTGTTTGGTTCCTGTAGATCTCCATGACCTGACTCAAGTTTGTTTGGTTCCTGTAGACCTCCCTGACCTGACTCTAAACTGTTTGGTTCCTGTAGACCTCCCTGACCTGACTCTAAACTGTTTGGTTCCTGTAGACCTCCCTGACCTGACTCTAGACTGTTTGGTTCCTGTAGATCTCCATGACCTGACTCAAGTCTGTTTGGTTCCTGTAGATCTCCATGACCTGACTCAAGTCTGTTTGGTTCCTGTAGACCTCATCGTTCTACAGTAAGAGATTATTCACGAAAAACTGGAAAAAACTGACAACAGTCATCAGTCTCAAGAATGGACATCCCAGCAGATGTACCCCAAGAGCAGAACTCTGAGAGAAATACAAGAAAAAAAGAAATACAACAAAGAAAAACCCCAGGAGCTCCATCCAGTCTACTGGCCTCACTGAACACGTTAAATGACCGTGACGGCACAGCTGGAAGAAGACTGGGGAAGTATGAGTTGTTTGGAAGAGTTTCCAGGGAAAAACATCTTCAGTCTAGGAAGAACATGGAATCACCAGGAGGTTCACACAACTGCGTTTGAACAAAGCAGAGGAGCCTTTGAACCACAGGGTCCTTTTACCCAGCTGGTTTTTTTGTTAAACGAATAATGGAACTGTGACGAAGTTACATCCGCAGTCGTGTTTGCATATTATTAACACTTAATACAGTCAGATTACTTTATTAGGATTATTTTTTATTGTATTAAAATAAATATACATGTCATACATGTCTAGAAGAGAAATGTGTCTTTTTATGTTCAAGAAAAAAAACTGGTGGTTCTTAGAGGGTGTAAGACAGCTAAATATTCTTACCTTGTAAAGTTTAAAACCAAACGTTTGGATGCTGAACTCATAATTACACCGTTATTAACAGATATGTCACCTGGAGACCAAATTACAAGGTTGTGTGAATTCACGTAAAGGCTGATACAAGACAGACACACACACACACACACCACACACACACACACACACACACACACACACACACACACACACACACACACACACACACACACAGTGTAACTATAATCTTGATTCGGGTGCTGCTCACACCTGGATGTGATCGGTACAGGTGTACATGCTTCGTACTTCAATGTCAACATGACGTGCCAGGTTCAGCCGCTCTCCTTCTCAAGCATTTGCTCTTTGTGTTCTTTTTTCAGGACGCGGTCCCCCAGAACAGTCATCCATCGTCCCAGCCAGGTAAACGCCTCAGCTGCAGGTTATGAGGAAGAGTAAGAGCGGCTGACTCCAGCCTGTGTCTCTGCATGTGTCTGGTCCGTCAGGCGTCTTCAGTGCGGACGTCCCCGGTGCCTCTCTGCCGGAGCAGGCGGCCTCGGCGGCCGACGGAGCGCTGCAGTGCTCGGGGTGGAGGTCTGCTCCGGCTGCGGCGGCCGGTGCCGCGCTGCAGTCGGCGGCGGTGCCCTGGTCGTCGCCGGATTTCAACCAGCCGGATTCGGCCCAGACCCTGGCCTACTCCGCCGGCCCCGCCCTCACAGCGGACGTGTACATGCAGACCCTGTGCCCCAGCTACACCATGCTGACCTACACACACACACCTCTGCTCACCAACTTCGGGGTGAGTCGGAGATCACTGCACATATTCACATCATGGTAAAGATCATCTGATCTTTGTGGGTCTTAGAGTCAGGCAAACACAACCTCAGATGGGCAACAGCATAGCCTGTTACTCCTATTATTTGTGAAACAGAAGTGATGCCTAAAAGAAAATAATGTTTGCAACCCTTTACTGCTGCCATGTGTTTAGGACAGGGAACACATTGCTTTTGGTGAATGGAATGACGGTGAAACGTCTCCAAGAACAAAAGACAAGTCCAGTCAGCTTATTCCAAGTCTTTAAGCATCCCCGGCATCCTGCAAGACTGATGTTTACATGGAATCTCACTTCCTGTGTCCAGTGTTTGACTGTGGATCAGCTGGAGGTGTTCTTGTTACCACACTGAACTCAGGTTCTCGGTGGAGCTCAGCTGCTGGTTCCACTTGTAGCATTGTGGTTAACTTACTACTGTTCAGAGTGCAGTTACTCGCACAATCAAGTACGTGGCCCAGCGATTCTTCATGTATTCTGAAATGCTTTTCTTCTCAGACAGTTTGAGCTCAGGATATTTCATGTTTGTCCTTTGTTGCATCTTAGACCTGCAAGAAGAAGTTTGGACCACCAAGCCTTCGCCACTTTGTAATGTTGCCTTTGCTTTTCACAAAACTTAAAGGACACATTAAAATATCAGGTTCATTTTCATTTGAAGGAAAACAGCCAATGGATCCTTTCACATCAAGGGAAGGATGACGTCACACGTTGTCTGGCCGAACAATCGATCACAGTTATTCAGTATGACATTAACATGGAAGACAATGATGGTTGTGACATAAATATATTTAACCATTCTTGTTTGTCGACCATGGTCATAAACAAAGAAGGTGCACTTTACTCCAGGAACAAGCAGGGCTCGTGGTCAAAAACCCGGCAGCCGGCGAGGAAGACCCAAGAAAAATGAGGTACCGGTCGGCGAGGGAAAGGCCATGACAGAAGTGGGAATGAGCTTTGGACACTAATACAACCACAGACCACCACAGAGTCTGGATTCTGGACTGGTTTGATATCAGTCAGGATGATCCTTCTTCTCTTTGATCTGGAGCACACAACACCCATTTGTACAATAAAAGATCTGGAATACTGCTTGGAAACATATATCCGAGTGTCATCTACATATAAACTTGTATTAATTGACACAAGATGATGCTAAATGGGAGCATGTAGAATTAAAAAAGCAGAGGTCCTCATACAGAAACCTGTGGTACTCCTCAGTTACTGGAGTCCTTGGTCCAGTCCGTTTCTATAGTAATGGTCTCTCCCAGATGGTTCTGAGTCCAGAGATGTCTTCTCCAGACAAGGTTAACAACAGGTTTCTGTTTTCACAGTAAAGTTTTAAATGTCATTAGTGAATGTATCTCTGAATTGTAATATTGACAAAGGTTTCCACGGTAACCCTGTACATGTGGTTCCATAAGCTGTTGACAGATGATGGTTCTTTATGCAGTGATGTCTGAGGGATCAAATAAAAAGGCATAAAATGTGTTTAGTTTATTAGGTTTGCAAAGATATGCACATCTATGTAAATGGAAGAAGCAGTTTTCTGTTCCCTTTTCTTTTTCTTTTAACGTTCCAGCAGCAACGGTACTCATGACATAGGTTTGAAGTGAACAAAGTGAGCTTGAATGATTCTGACCATCTGTAACTTCAACATTTGATGGGTAGGTGTTGCTTCAATGGCTGCTAAGACATTTTTGTCACAGAAATGAACATTTTTGTCATTTCAGACCATACCAATGGCTCCAGCCCAAACCGGCATCCCTCAGATGGAGCTCCCAGACTCAGGGCTGACCTATCTACCGTGGGCCCAGCCCCTCACCACCATATCCACCATGCCCACTCCAGGGGTCCAGTTTGGCCCAGGTTCTGCTGCTCTGCCTGGGTCTCCTCTGGTCCGCATGCCACTGTCAATGTCTTTGACCACCATGATCCCACAGCTGGAGGCCCAGGAACTGGATACTCACTCCCAGATCCTGGAACTCCCACAGCATTCCAACCAGCAGCTGGACCCAGAAACACAGGGTCAGGATCTGGACGATGATCCAGAGGTGGAGCCGGAAACACCGAGCCTGCTGGACAAACTTCTGGAAGACCACAAGGGCCATGGTGCCGAGGAGGACAAAGACTCGTTCAGCAGCTCACTCTTCATGCCCAGCGTCTGAACTCCTTGAGTGCATTTCTTCTGACTCAGGGACCATGCTTGCTTTGTGGCATAGATTTTGACATGTTCAACTCAGGTATTTGTTTTTAATGTGTAAGTGATGATTTCTTGATTATGATGACGAGTGTTTTTAAGGTTTGTAGCTGTAGCTAAAGGAACTGTATAGAATCATAGCTGATTTACTGATCTCTCAAATACCGGTTCCTGCTTTCACGTACAACCTCCGGCGGCTAGCTGAAGGTCCTGGTGGAGGTTGTGCTGAGCCCCATCAGTCCTCCTTTCAAATGTCAGTGTGGTTAGTAACAAGGATGGAGGAACAGCTTTGACAGACAGCAGCTGGGCTGAATTCGCTAGCTCGTGGTGACTGAGCTTGCGTGGGTGTTCTCAAACCTGTTGGCTTGTTTGAGTAACATAGAGACAGTGATAATGCCAGCTCCATCCAAAATGGCATCAACCAGAACTCTGAGAAAAAGGCTTCCAAAGCCCTGCTCAGAGCCTGCGGACGGGGTCACAGACGCCGCGGCCAGCTGTGCTCCCACACACTGGACGGTGGAGGTGTTCCTGAGTCCAGGCAGCAACCTCCGGCACAAAATCACATCTGTTCTTAAAGCCGCCGTGTCTGGGGACCTGAAGATCCCATGTAGTCCACTTTGGGGGTTGTACCGGCGCACAGAGATTTCTCCAGATTCTCACATAATGATGTTGTCGATTGTAGTTGATTCTAAATGTGTTGCCAGTTTCACACTGATGAACGTTATTCTGAAATTGTTTCCCAATTTATTTAGTTACCCTGAGACGATCTTTTAACATTCAGTTATGTCACCTACATTTTACCGAATGACCGAACAATGAGTCCGCCCCCCTTAGTTACTGTTGCTAACTCGGACTGTCAGCGTTATTTGCAGGTTTACAGAGGTGACTGTCTGTGTGAAAGCGTTGTGCCAAGATGTTTTAGACTAAGTTTCGAATAAAAAGACCACCTTTCATTCAGGAGCATTAAAATGAGATTTAAAATGTCATGGAGGGAAATGTAGAAAATCTGAAAGTAGATCTGGTTAAACTGCAGATGAGGGTTGACAGATCACAGTAAAGCAGCTTCATGATGTCTACAATTGTGTTGTGCCATTTTGTTCGATTCTGAGCACCATTTCCCACTGTTCTGATCCAAGTTGAGGAGGCTGAATAAAGCCAGTGAAACCAACGGAGACCCCCTAATTTATCTCGCCCTCTTCACCCGTCGTTCCTGCACTGCATCTTCAGAATTTTGTTTTCTTCAGTGACACCGTCTTCACATGACAGACTTTTTTAACATGTATTCAGTTAAACGGAGACTATAGTCAAAGTCAAAGGGGCTGAGGTAGGGGAGAGGTCATTATTCAAAATGCAGAAGCTCTTGTTTGTTAGATAGGCTTTGAACCACTGCAGCACAAGACCCTGCTGACCCAGATGTTCCAGGAGGACTGAGTGGTCCACAGTGTCAAATGTTGGTCCAGCATCACTAGCAGCAATGGTTTATTAGCATCCAGGGACAGGAGGACGTTGTCCTGGACCTTCAGTAGAGCAGACTCAGTGTTGTGACGGGTTCTGAGTCCTGATAGAAATTTCTCAAAACTAAGATTTTTCACACAAAAAAAAATAAAGCAGCTGAGTAATAAGTTCCTCTAAAATCTTGGATGAGACACTGGTCTAAAAGTGCAGAGGACTGTAGGATCAGGAATGAGAACCACTTTCTTTCCATTTTACATTTTTAACATACGAACATGTGAGTTAAATCAGGGAGTTAAACTCCTACGGTTAGAGACCCTCTTTCTCAAAGGAGCAACTACATCTAAAGCTGTGTGCAACACATCTGCAGTGCTACTGACAAGGAAATCAACGTCTGCAGAGGTAGAACCGAGGTCACAGCCCTCAACTTCTTCACTATGTTCCACTGTAAGAAGATGAAGAGCAACGGCCTCCCTAAATTTAGTAATAGCTCTAATTCAATTGAATTTAGTTTTATTTATATAACATCTATTACAACACAAGTTATCTCCAGGATCTCATCAGAGACCAGAACATGACCCCCGAGCAATTATTACATAAACAACAGCAGGTAAAAACTCCCCTTTAAGAGGGAAGAAACCTGGACCAGGACCTGGATCATAAGGGGGTAGAAACCTGGACCAGGACCTGGATCATAAGGGGGGACACTCCTGCTGAAGACCAGCCGGGTAGAACAGGAAGTAGAGAGAGAAGAAAGACATAGAGACACCGTCAAAGGTACAAGACAGGATACAATAGTAACTATCATCAGTAGTCCAATTAGACTTCTGTGAATATGGGTGATATATGGATAGACGGTGATCCAAGGGGATGAGGACTGCAGGTCGGGATGTCAGCAAGTATCCAACAGACATCCATACAGACAGGTGAAGGCAGACACTGGGATGGTCAGAGGTGGGACTGCAGGTCAGGATGCAGCTCCTGAGGTTCTGGTCTGCAGGACATGCAAAGAAGAGGAAAAGAAGGACCAGACAAGCACAAAAAACTACAAGAACAATGGACCACAATTAAGTTTATGGGATACTGTTAATAACTGAGGGTTGAGGTGAAGAAGAGACAGAGAAGACAAAGAGAAACAGAGGAGGTGAAGGACACCACTCAGTGGATCATGTTGGTGCCCCCCTGCAGCAGGTCCACAGCAGCAGATCCAGATGAAGCTGTGTTGAAGACCAGCTGCTCTGGTCTGGTCCTGCAGCTGCAGCTGTGACTACTGGTCCTGACACACTAAGGTTTACACCAACTAGATGTTTTACTAAACACAAACGTTTGAAGTTTGGTTCTAAAGGTGGAGGTGGTGTCAGCCTCCTTCACCCAAACTGGAAGTTGGTTCCATAGTGATGGTTCCTGATAGCAGAAGACCCGTCCTCCAAATCTACATCTGGATCTTCTAGGAACTACGAGTAAACCTGCACTCTGAGAACAGAGAACTTTGTTAGGAACACGAGGAACCATCAGATCTTGGAGAAAACCAGGAGTTTGGACGTTTACGACTTTATACACAAGTAATAAAAGAGATAAAAAGAATAAAAAGAGTTTTCCGGGGAGGCGATGGAGGGAAGCTAAAACTGGAGAGACGTGGTCTCTCTTGTTGGTTCCTGTCAGCATTCGCGCTGCTGCATTTTGGATCATCTGGAGGATCTTCAGAGAATTACTTGGACATCCAGCCAACAACACGTTACAGTAATCTAGTCTAGAAGATACGAACGCATGAATTAGTTTTTCGGCATCACTCTGGGAGAGGATGCTCCTAATCTTTGAGATATTACGGAGGTGGAAAAACGCAGTTTTACAAACCTGATTAATCTGCTGTTTAAATGACAAATCCTGATCAAAATAACTCCAAGGTTTCGCACAGTTTTACTGAAGGCCATCACAAGACCATCTAATCCCTTCCTAAGCTGTTTGGGACCACAAACAACAACCTCTGTTTTATCAGAATTTAGGAGCAAAATATTTCTGGACGTCCAGTCCTTGATGTCCTTAAGACACCTGAAGTTTGTCCAATGGTTCTGTTTCATCTGGCTTCATAGACAGATACAGCTGCGTATCATCAGCATAACAATGAACATTATTGCCGTGGTTCCCGATAATATTTCCCAAGGGCTGCATGTATAAACTGAACAAGATTGGCCCTAGCACTGAACCCTGCGGGACACTATAGCAGACCCTCGTCTGTACGGAAGAAACCTCATGAACATGAACAAACTGGAATCTATCAGACAGATATGATTTAAACCAATCTAGAGCTGTCCCTTTAATCCCAACAACATACTCTAGTCTCTGCAGTAAAATGCTGTGATCTATAGTATCAAAACAGCACTGAGTTCCAGCAGAACCAGTATGGACACTAATCCATTATCTGAGGTCCAGCAGAACCAGTATAGACACTAACCCATTATCTGAGGTCCAGCAGAACCAGTATGGACACTAACCCATTATCTGAGGTCCAGCAGAACCAGTATAGATACTAATCCATCATCTGAGGTCCAGCAGAACCAGTATGGACACTAACCCATTATCTGAGGTCCAGCAGAACCAGTATGAACACTAACCCATCATCTGAGGTCCAGCAGAACCAGTATAGATACTAATCCATCATCTGAGGTCCAGCAGAACCAGTGTGGACACTAATCCATTATCTGAGGTCCAGCAGAACCAGTATGGACACTAATCCATTATCTGAGGTCCAGCAGAACCAGTATGGACCCTAACCCATTATCTGAGGTCCAGCAGAACCAGTATGGACACTAACCCATTATCTGAGGTCCAGCAGAACCAGTGTGGACTCTAAACCATTATCTGAGGTCCAGCAGAACCAGTATGGACACTAAACCATCATCTGAGGTCCAGCAGAACCAGTATGGACACTAACCCATTATCTGAGGTCCAGCAGAACCAGTATGGACCCTAACCCATTATCTGAGGTCCAGCAGAACCAGTATGGACACTAATCCATTATCTGAGGTCCAGCAGAACCAGTATGGACACTAATCCAGTATCTGAGGTCCAGCAGAACCAGTATGGACACTAATCCATTATCTGAGGCCATAAGAAGGTCATTGGAGACTGGAACCAGTGCTGTTTCTGGTCTATGATGCATCTGAACCCTGACTGAAGATCTGTTCCAGTATTGTCGCTCCAATGAGAGAGAAAACATTTTTAAGTAGTCGAGTTGGGACGATTTAGATCTATTGAAGACTCAGGGAGGTCTACAGGAACAAAACAGTCTAGGGCCAGGTCTGGGAGGTCTACAGGAACCAAACAGTCTAGAGTCAGGTCAGGGAGGTCTACGGGAACCAAACAGTCTAGAGTCAGGTCAGGGAGGTCTACAGGAACCAAACAGTCTAGAGTCAGGTCAGAGCCTAAGGGAGACGCTGAAGCTGAAGAAACGCCCACAGCCACTGCCGGGAGGGCCTGGCCAATTTCCTCTGTAATTCTGACAATTTTATTGCTAAAGAAGCTCATAAAGTCTTCACTACTGAGAGCTGCATGGTTAACAGCCTGTTTAAGCAGTTGAGATGGAGTAGTGTCCAGAGGACAGCTGGTCTTTCTCAGCCACTGGACCACTTCAAAGAGGAGTGATAAGGACACTGTTTCACTTTAAACACAGCAGAAAAGCATATATCAAGACTGTAATAATTCTTATTAATTTTCAATCTAACAGAAGCCACTTCACCAATAAAATACTGAAAAAAATGATCACAAGTTGACTTTGACACGTTTGACTAAACAGACTGAATTTTGTTAATTAACACCCTAGGCCGGATAAAGCTGGTAGAAGTGACAATTGCCAGATATTGAACCTTAAATCTTTTAATTAATTCTCCCTTCATAATAGGCAAGTGGTGCAGAGTCTGACGCACCAAAGAAAACCCACATCATCTTGGTATCTGCACCATGCTCTGCTATTCTACCTAAACAGTTCAACAGTGTGGTGTCCTTGGAGTAATCTTCGTTGGACGTCCACATCAAGGAAGTGTACTTACAGAACTAAACTGTCTTCATTTTCAGACTGTTGAACTGTAGACCTCTCCGAGGACGTCTCAGATGACTTTGTATCTCTTTCCACTCTTCTGCAGATCATCTACTTGTGATTGTAGGTTTTAAGAGATCTTCTTCTGGCACATTTTCACATCACCAGATGCTTCTGGTGGGCAGCAAACTTTTGTCTATCAGAGCATCTCTGAACCACGCCTACAAGCTGCGTTTCACTAACTGGACTCCAGTCGTGTGAAGTCATATTTTTTGCTATTTCATTATTTATTTGACTAAAGAGAGAGAAATAGGCAAATAAATAAATTAAGATGTGGCCAGTACTAAGTACGTCCTTACCGCTTCCTCAGGATGTAAGAGGGTAAGCCGCATTCAGCTGCTGCTGATCATTGATGAAATGGTCATCAGCAGGAGTGCAGACCTCTAGAAAAGCAGATGTTTTAGCAGTTTGATGATCTGGAGCATTCAGGTGTGTATTAACCCAATGTCAATAGCAAAAGACATCAGCAATGGTCATAAACAAGAGTCAAAGTAGGACAGAGGCGTGTCATATGAACTGCCTCTGAAAGGTCACTCAGATATAGTAGGATGCCATCAGCTCTGCGATCTGAATGGAACTTGTTCATTCCTATGAGAGCGTTCTGGCGCCAAACCGAGCTGAGTGGACAGTAAACCGTGCCACTTAATGAGTGTTCTGTTATAATTAATTAATAAGTGAACAGAGGTGGAACGTAGGTGTGATAAAACTAAGGTGGTCTAAGGTGGAAGTCCTGCTGGTGAAAACTAAACTAAACTAAACGGAACTAAACTAAACTAAACTAAACTAAACTAAACTAAACTGAACTGAACAGAACTAAACTAAAGTAAACTAAACTAAATGAAACTAAACTAAACTAAACTAAACTAAATTAAACTAAACTAAACTAAACTGAACTGAACTGAACTGAACTGAACTAAACTAAACTAAACTAAACTAAATTAAACTAAACTAAACTAAACTGAACTGAACTGAACTGAACTGAACTAAACTAAAGTAAACTAAACTAAATTAAACTAAACTAAACTAAACTAAACTAAACTAAACTAAACTAAACTAAATTAAACTAAACTAAACTAAACTAAACTGAACTGAACTGAACTGAACTAAACTAAATGAAACTAAACTAAACTAAACTAAACTAAAGTAAACTATCCATCCATCCATCCATTATCTATACCCGCTTTATCCGTTTCCAGGTCACGGGGGTCTGTTGGAGCCTATCCCGACGCATATCAGGCAAAAGGCAGGGGTCCACCTGGACAGGTCGCCAGTTCATCCAGGGCCACATACAAACAACCAATCACACTCACATTCACACCTAGGGAGAATTTAGAAAGATCAATTAACCTGCATGTTTTTGGACTGTGGAAGGAAGCCGGAGTACCCGGAGGAAACCCACGCAAGCACGGGGAGAACATGCAAACTCCACACAGAAAGACCCACCGGGCCAGGAATTGAACCGGGAACCTTCTTGCTGTGAGGCAACAGTGCTAACCACTAAGCCACCGTGCTGCCTAAAGTAAACTAAACTAAAGTAAACTAAACTAAACGAAAGTAAACTAAACTAAACTAAATTAAACTAAACTAAACTGAAATAAACTAAATTAAGCTAAACTAAACTCAACTAAACTAAACTAAACTAAACTAAACTAAACTAAACTAAACTAAACTCAACTCAACTCAACTCAACTAAACTCAACTAAACTAAACTAAACTAAACTGAACTAAACTAAGGTAAACTAAACTAAACTAAACTGAGCTAAACTAAATTAAGCTAAACTAAACTCAACTAAACTGAACTAAACTAAACTAAACTAAACTAAATTAAATTAAACTAAATTAAACTGAACTGAACTAAACTAAACTAAACTAAACTAACCTAAACTAAACTAAACTGAACTGAACTAAACTAAACTAAACTAAACTAAACTAAACTAAACTAAACGAAACTGAACTAAACTAAATTAAGCTAAACTAAACTCAACTAAACTCAACTAAACTAAACTAAACTAAACTAAACTAAACTAAACTAAACTAAACTAAACTGAACTAAACTAAACTAAACTAAACTAAACTAAACTAAACTTAACTGAACTGAACTAAACTAAACTAAACTAAACTTAACTGAACTGAACTCAACTGAACTAAACTAAACTAAACTAAACTAAACTAAACTTAACTGAACTGAACTAAACTAAACTAAACTAAACTAAACTAAACTTAACTGAACTGAACTAAACTCAACTGAACTAAACTAAACTAAACTAAACTAAACTAAACTAAACTAAACTAAACTAAACTAAACTAAACTAAATTAAACTGAACTAAACTAAACTAAACTGAACTAAACTAAACTAAATTAAACTGAACTAAACTCAACTGAACTAAACTGAACTGAACTGAACTGAACTAAACTAAACTAAACTAAACTAAATGGGGAAATGTGAAAGTTGAAGGGGAAGTAGATGGGCATAACTCAGACAGGTAACTCAAACGTAACAAGCTCACTTTAACTGTAATCCTCTTAAGCAAAGGACATCAACAGAGTTGGAGTTGACCAACCACCTCTCAGTGAACAAACACTGCAGCTGCATCAGTGGTGGGATTCACCATGACAACAGTCGTTGCTCATTCCAGACGGCAGCCAGGGGAAACACACATCTTCTCTTTTGTGGTTGAAACAGTCAAGGTTCTTTTTGTGCAGCAGCTTCAAATACACCATTTATAATAACTGAAGATTTGTTAGCTATATGACATTTTTTTAAAGCCCACAAAGACAAAAAAAACCACAAGACAGGTGTCTGGTGTCTAACATGCGGTAAAAACCTAGGTGATCTAAGACGCTTGGCAGCCTGCAAGATAGACTTCCAATATCCAATATGACGTTGATCGGAATGAAGTCAAAGCATGAATTAGAAGGACTTGTTGATCAGCCTCTAGAGGTGAGCTGCGTCTGGTGAACTATGGTGATGCGGGTCAAGAGCAGGATTGTGAAGCTAAGTAACATATTAGTTCTTTGGAGCAGGTGAGGTGGGGGCAGAGACCAGGAAGGTGCAGGAAATCCAGTCGGCCAGGAGGTGGAGCAGGTCAATCGGTTTCTCACAGGGCAGCTGTGACTCCAAAATACACATCGATGAACAAAATACACTCTAATATAATAATCCTTCTAATTACATATCATTTATATGTATTTTAACAGGCAGAACAGATATGATAACCATCCTTATCATGGGACAGACTCATCGGAAGGTGGAGATTCTCCACCAGACAACGGCAAAGACGTTTTTCAAAGAAAGTAGTCGACACCGTTTCTAAGTATTTCTATAAATGATTTCATGTTCCTGTTGAGTGGTTTTCAATACTGGGATCTGGCACACGTTGCTTAATGAACAGTATTCCATAAATGTTTATTTTTCAACAGTAGTTCATTGTTCTGCCAATGCTGATGCAGGATCCTAAAACTTGAGGAAATGGTTGCATGCGGAGGACAAATTGCACTGAAGTGTCAACTAACTGATTGTATGTAACGGTGAGTCTAGAAAGAGACTGGTCCCTGAGTTGATTGGCAGTAATATGTCTGTTTTAACATTCAAAATAGATGACAAAGCCAGCAGAAACTGAAGTAGCAAATCCTGAGTCACTCAAGCGAGACCTCAACATCTCTGCAGGAGTAAACATCTGGTGATGATTCAAACAGCCACTGGGATGCAATATGGTCTCTGCTGAATAATGTGCTGTCATACATTTGAAGTAGAAGACACTCAAAGAGAGGACCGTGCACTACAACGGCATCTATGCACGTGTTCACACCGTGGACTCTACTCCCCTTCTCTTTCCTGGCTTGATTATTGATTAAGTGATATCTGTGGGAGTAAACCAGCTTAAAAGGAAAGGAGATGATGCAGAATGTGAACTGGCAGAGAAGTCAACATCTGTCACTGAATTGCTGAAGGTGCATCCTGAGAGAGAAGAAGGGAGGAGCTGGGGGATGTGAGAGGGGGCTTCATAAATCAGACATCACACGTATGAAACCGACCAACAAAGACTAATGGATCCTCTTCTCAGTTCAGGATAAAGCCCTGGGATGCACATGTTTCCAGCTCTGAGATCACATTTCAACTTCACGTAGATTAATCTGCTCTTTGAGCAACAAACATGCAAGTAGTTAAAAGAGAAGACTTAATGAATCCAAGACGACTGGGACTGGACTGAATCTGATAGCCCAACTGCAAAGCCCAGCTCTCCCATTTAGCTCCAAGCAGTGAAGGCCTCCCTATCACAGATGTTTCCTCAGGGGAAACTGACATAGACAGCCGACATCGTCGTTTGTCAAGTCCAGCACCTGGAAACAACTCAGATCATATCACTGCAAGAAAAATATGACCAACCTGGGCTTGTGGGGTCGCTTGAGGTGTCTCAGAACCAGATATACTCAAAAGATAAGACACAAGGAGGGAAGGCGAGGGACAAGTGGTCACCCAGACAGCTGACATGTTACATAACATGAAACATTTCTTACAATGTAATCTGATTACCCAGGACTGAGGATTTATGCTTTGTTTTTATTGGTGAAAGATTTGAACTGCGATGATGAAGAAACGCTGAGGTAGTTTTGGATCAAAGTCTTAAAGGATTTTAACTTAAACCCGGTCAGATGGAGGAGTATGATGCTCAGTGGGGACCACGAAAGGGAGAAGCTGACAGCAGAAGAAAGCTTGAAATGATAATCCACTGGGATGATGTGGACTTGATGTCAACACCAACAGTGTAAAGGAACAAAAGACGAGAACATGCTACAACAACCAGCGGCTACATGCTACAACAACCAGCGGCTACATGCTACAACAACTAGCTGCTACATGCTACAACAACCAGCGGCTACATGCTACAACAACCAGCGGCTACATGCTACAATAACCAGCGGCTACATGCTACAATAACCAGCGGCTACATGCTACAATAACCAGCGGCTACATGTTACAATAACCAGCGGCTACATGCTACAAAAACTAGCTGCTACATGCTACAACAACCAGCTGCTACATGTTACAGCAATCAGTGGCTACATGCTACAACAACCAGCGGCTAGAACAACCAGTGGCTACAACAACCAGCGGCTACATGCTACAATAACCAGCAGCTACATGCTACAATAACCAGCGGCTACATGCTACAATAACCAGCGGCTACATGCTACAATAACCAGCTGCTACATGCTACAAAAACCAGCGGCTACATGCTACAACAACCAGCGGCTAGAACAACCAGCGGCTACATGCTACAACAACCAGCGGCTACATGTTACAACAACTAGCTGCTACATGCTACAACAACCAGCGGCTACATGTTACAACAACTAGCTGCTACATGCTACAACATCCACCTACCAAATCTTTTGTTCCTATTTCTACCACTGGGATCTTGGTCCAGACCACTTGTTCCTTTTCATCCACTAGGGTCTGGATCCAGACGTGTGGTTCCTGTACTTCTACTAGGGTCGACAGTTTAGACCTGCTATGCACTGAAATCCCACCAGAATGGTTTGATGATATTCTGGTCTGTCGAGGGAGAACTATGCAGTATCTCACACTGACGGGTGGACTGGGGCCAAACAAGGGAGTTTATTGCTCTTCCCAAGGCTGTTTTGACACCTGACGGGAACTGGAGATCGGACCGCTGACCTTCTGGCCTCAGGGCGATCTCTCTGCCAGCTGATCCAGCATTAAAAAGTGGATAAAAACGCCTCCCTATAACAACTCCTTTGCAACATTTTGCTGGTGTGTTGTGGTGATGCTAAACTCCTTGGACGTGCTCATCACTGCTCCGTTTTTCTTTTTTCATCAGCATTTTAAAAGCAGCCCAAACATTTCTGTCAGAGGGACAGAATCTTTTAAATGTGAGCGCATCATTTTAAAAGGCATCTGCAGAAACAAGCCTGAGCAGCTCCTGTGACAGCATCTCTTCAGCTCACCACATTCAAAAGTGAGAAAAGCTTGACCCTCAGGCTCACAAACATCTGCCTCCTGAAGAAGCCCCAGCAAGCTGTCAGTGCTGTTGGCCTCATTCAGACTTCGTTCATGTCCATTTTGTAACGTTGGAACATCTTCACTGAAACATGAGCTGTTTTGTAGCAGAGTGAGGTTGATCCTCATGTCTAATGCAGAAAAAAAACAGCTGATAATTCAGATAGACTACTTTGAAAAACAAGCTTTGTAGTCTGTGGTTTCTAGTGAGTTTTATTCTCTAAAATTTTGGCTGCTTACATGTTGCAGAATTTCCTTAAATCAGGAATGAAAAATTTGCCCTTACAGAAGGAGCAACGTCTGCTGCAGGAAAGTCACAGGAAGCGGCGCAATCATGCCGAGGCCTGTTCCCGCAGCCCGGATCCAGGAGGAAACTTCAGCTGAAGTTTACCCTCAAACACCAAGAGACAGCGCAGATCAAGATAACAGACCACAAGGGAGAGGTTCAATGGTCCGAAACCGCTCCACTGTTTGTGTTTTGTTGGATTTGTCATGACGCTCAACTGTAGAATCTCTGATTGAAGGGGCAGTGCCGGTAGAGGCTCATTCCTGGGAATGTTTTGGTGAAATGAAGAAAGGATTCAGTTTTATCACAAACTCAGAATAATCTGACAGCATTGTGCAGCCAGACTCTCTGTTCCTGTCAGAGTGTAGACGTCAGGATCCTCCCCGCTCCTGATGCCGGAGTAAACCCTGGTCCTACTTGCCTCTTTTATTGAGTTTTTTTTGTTTTACACCTTTCTACTTCCTCCAGGTTCAGTTGGGAGCGGTTCTCTTTTAGCACATGGGCCGTCACTGATATCGTTCCAGATAAATACATGAGCTATATTTAGTGGACTTTTGGAGCACCCAGACTCTAAAACGAAAAGCAAACAAAAGAGCTTTTCAGCCACATTGTTCCTTTTGTAGCAAACTGTTAGGAAATGATTCTGACTGTGTTGACACACGCACACAAACACAATACCACACTGTCCCACGAGGTCACCCTCCGTTTGATGTGTAAATATACAGATTGTGTGATGTGTAACCCAGGATGGGGAAAATGCATCTAAATAAAATACCAATTACCCTTATTGCAACTGTATCAACATAATATGACATACAGGATATAGGTGCATCAGCATATATCAAAAGAACCCCCACCCCCCATCGATACCAGGGGCAGAACTCTGACAGATGAACTCATCTTCCCACAGAAAACCAGCTGCTACAAACGCTGGTGTCCGTTTAAAGATAAGACTCCACAGGTTGTAACGTTGGAAGGATGATCACTCTGAGGCAAAGACTCACTGAGCAGAGTCAACGAACAACAAAATCTTCACTTTCTACAGCCCAACTCTGAATTCAGACACCATCATCAATTAGATGCAGATGTTAGTAGTAAATGTTGAAGGATTCTTTTGGTCAGAAAAGCTTAACTTGTTCACTTCAAATCCATGTCATAACTTTGTGATCAGAAAGTCTAAATTAGGGATATAACACTGGTTCTTAGATTTGGATTGACTTGTTTGTCTTTGCAGACCTTATAAACCAAAACATATTTCAAGCCTTTTCTCTGATTCCTCAGACGACAGCGATTCCAGAATCATCAACAGCTGACAGAACCACATGGAAAAGAGTCACCACGCAAACCTTTGCCACCTCTACAATACAGAGATACATTCACTAACAACGCTTAAAACTTTACTGTGGATAAAAAAAAGTTTTATGTTAGCCTTCTGTGGACTCAGAGGCATATGGATGGACCATCACCATGGAAACATGGATTGTACTAACAGAGGAGTGCCACAAGGATCTGTATGAGGATCTCTGCTTCTTTGATTTCACGTGCTTCCACTCAGCACCATCTGGTGTTAATTATTATAAATGTAAGTTTATATGCAGATGACACTGATTTATGTTCCTAATCATTATTCCTGATGTTTTATGAAAGACACAGGTGCTGTGTGCACCAGACAAAAGAGAAGAAGAATAACCCAGATTGTTATCATCAGTCGGTCCAGATCCCAGACTCTGATGGGGGTTGTCAGGTTGTATCACTGTCCAAATCTTATCTCCACTTCTGTGAAGGCAGCATTCATGCAGAAAAGTACTCTGATTTAAGATCAACAAAATCAGGTGCTTTCAACATCACATGTTTTTCAGGGATATCTATCTATTTTTTAACAAAATAATTCAAAACTACATTCTGGGGACTTTAGGAAAGGCAACTTTATATATAAAACACGATTCAACAAGGACATTCAATGTGCTTTAAAACATCACATAAATAAAAGATTTAAAATGTAAATAAAACAAAGAAATAAAGAACATTTGAATGGCTGAGAAAGAAGTCATCTAGATCCATCAGGGTTATTTATATCAAGTAAAAGAAGTTTTATACCTTTAAAAAACTAAGATTTAGTAAATACACTTGTGCTTTATATGGGCAGCAACCTGAACAACGTGTCTACAGTCGTTTGGTTTTCAGTACTTGAATCTGAGCAGATATGAGCTCTAACAGTCGACGACTGCTGCTGTTTCATCTTTATTTACTCCGTCTATCCCTGTCAAATATGAATTAAAACAGAGTCGTCCTTAACTTTGAGAGGGTGTCTGAGTATATACTCGACCTCTGAATGTGAACAGGTGAGCCAGAAACAAGTTCTTGTCTCTCACTCACTGCAGCAACTTTGCTTCAGTTGTGATAAGAATTTATCAGAGACTGCCAAAGCGTTCAGATCTGACACATTCTGATATCTGCGCCACCCAACAGGTGGAGGGTTGTTGTTGCCTGGCAACCAGAAGGTATTTAATGCAGTTTAAAAATTAACACACTCAAAAGAAGCGCTGTGTGCAAAGTGGGATTATGAAACTTCAAAGGAGCGTTGTAAATGTGTCCAGATCGAGCACCGACATGAACGAAAACCAGATGTTCCACCGTCTTTACAGCCCCAGCCCGAAGGCTGGTGAAAGAGCTGTGGACCAGCGGAACAAACGCCATTGTGGTTCCCCGCTTCAGCCGTATGCTCGGCTACTGCACGCAGAACATGGCTCACAGTTCAACCCTTCAATGCCTCACATTCATAACCACACAGAGAAAATCCTCATTTTCAACCCATTCAACCCTGTTTCTGACTGAATGCTTTTAAGCTTTTTTCCATCTCTCTGCACACAGACTGCATTTTCCAGATGTTTCCATAGACGTTCATCAGGACTCATAGGAGGACTCTTGGTTCTTGGTGGTTCTTGGCTGGTTTTGGTTGTGTGTTTTGGGTCGTTGTCCTGTTGGAGGACCCGTGACCTGCAACTTCCAGTCCTTTTAGCTGAACTGCTAAATCACTGAAGTTGAAAGTGCTGCAATAAAAACACCCATAACAACACTTCACCATTTCCCAAAAATTGCTTGTGTTTTTGTCAAGTAAAGCTTTAAAAAGCCAGCCTGAACATTTAGACATGTTGGTAAGATCACCGTATCTCATCTGCAACTCCTGATTAGATCACATGAGGTTACTTTAACCGCTCCATCTGGGAGTAGTTGAATTAGCAGCTCTCAGATTACATCTATGAGGAAACAAATGCCAACCAAACAACTGGGGCTGAAGAACTTTGAGTGCAGCTCAGATTTCTCAAGGTTGTTGCTTGTTATTGGTTTGTTCTAGTAAATTAAAAGTACTGTGGCAGACCTCTCTGGTAAGTCTTTCCTACTGAAATTATGCAAAATGGTCCACACACACGCTGCTCCACTGCAGACGTGGGTTTTTGCAGCCAGATTCAGAGCTGTAGTAACGTATTCTCCAGACGCTAGCAGTCCCTATCAGTCCAGCAACAACAAAAACTAACTAAAAAGTATGTGAACCCCTCAGAAGCGGCAGGTTCTCTCCATTCATTTAACATAAAAAGTCATGTGATCTTCATCTAAGTCACAATAACCCACAAACACAATGTGGTAACCTTGATAACAAATGTACAATTATGATTTATTGTGATGTTACTGAAAACATCCATTAAACATTCATAGTGCTGCAGGCGAGGCAAGGAGAGGCAAGGAGAGGCGAGGAGAGGTGAGGTGAGGCGAAGAGAGGCGAAGTGAGGTGAAGAGAGGCAAGGAGAGGCAAGGAGAGGCAAAGAGAGGCAAGGAGAGGCGAGGAGAAGTGAAGTGAGGCAAGGCAAGGAAAGGAGAGGCAAGGAGAGGCGAAGAGAGGCAAAGAGAGGCAAGGCAAGGAGAGGCGAAGTGAGGCAAGGAGAGGCGAGGAGAGGCGAAGTGAGGCGAAGTGAGGTGAAGAGAGGCAAGGAGAGGCAAGGAGAGGCAAAGAGAGGCAAGGAGAGGCGAGGAGAAGCGAGGAGAAGTGAAGTGAGGCAAGGAGAGGCGAAGAGAGGCAAAGAGAGGCAAGGCAAGGAAAGGAGAGGCAAGGAGAGGCGAAGTGAGGCAAGGAGAGGCGAGGAGAGGCGAAGTGAGGCAAGGAGAGGCGAGGAGAGGCGAGGAGAAGTGAAGTGAGGCAAGGACAGGTGAGGCTTGATATAAACTCTCTGGTGGTGTACACAAAAAAATCAACTCAGAGTTGTCATGAATGTGAAATTAAACGATTAAGATCAAAATGGTGTTTTGAACCCGGCTGTAAATATGTTTATTTCTGCTCTAAAGTTGGACTTTTTAACATGGAGGTCAGTGGAGACTGACTCCCTTTTGAAGCCTCTAGTTGTCAGTCAAGGAACGCTGCCTCACCTGTTTGGTGCTGACTCTGGGTACAGAAAGTGGGCGTGGCCCTGATGACCTGAGGGTTCTGGTTGGTTCATCATGGACCAGGAGGTCAGAGATGCATTTTGTCCCGAGACCGTTTAGAGATTTACAAACCAACAGCAGGATTTTACCATCAGTTCTGGGACCAGCAGAAACCCAGTGTAAAGATCTAAGACCTGGACTTATACGGTCCGGTCTCTGGTCTTAGTGAGGACTCGAGCAGCAGCGTTCTGGACTAACTGCAGCTGTTTGATGGATGTTTCAGGGACCCGTGAGAACACGTCACCGTAGTCCAGTCTACTGAAGGTAAAAGCCTGGACAGGTTCTTCTAAGTCCTGCTGAGACACCAGTCCTTCAATCCTCCAAATGTGCTTTAGCTGAGTGCTGACTTTTAGTCTTCCTCCTCGGCCCCAAACACTATAATTTCTGTCTTGTTGTCATTTAACTTTTTTTTCTGGCACATCCACTCTTTAATTTGATCAATGCATCTGATCAATGTTTGAATGGGATTACAGTCTCCTGGTGAGATGGTTGAATAGATTTGTGCGTCATCTGCATTGTTACGGTAACACGTAGTTTTTTTTTTTTAATGGGCTGGAAGACGTCAAAACTGTCATTTAGTGTCAGGACGTTGTTCAGCTGTTTTTCTACAATTTTACTAATGACGGGGAGGTTTGAATCGGACCTACAGCTGTTCATAAGTGACCCGTCTAGACTGTTGTTTTTGAAAAGTGGCTTAAAGACGGCGGTTTTTAGGCGCTGAGGAAAGATACCTGAAAGCAGAGACGTATTCACAACGTCTAGAAGGTCTGAGGACAGCAATGCTCAACACTCCTAACAACCCTGTTGGCAGCAGGTGGTGGACTTCAGGTGATGTATGAGGTCATCCAGGTTCTTAGGAGTGACAGGACAGACCTGTGAAACTCTGAAAGTTGTAACTTACGTGGAGTTGGCTCACAGACATAGAAAAATAAAGTTCTAATCCACCAGGAGAGTTAAGAGTTAAGAACAGATATTTGTTAACTAGAGCAAACACCTGTCAGATTCAGCAAATTAGTCTCATCAAAATGTATTCATTCATTCTCAGCTTATTATAAACTCAAAACAGAGGGTTTTGGATATTTCCAACTGTCCGGTGATCTTCTGAGGTTATTTTAATACAGTTCTTAACCCATCAATGGATAGAACCAGTTACAAGAGAAACAAACGTAGTTTGGTCCACAGAAACTATGATGTTGGTCTTGCTGTTGGTGGCGCGTACAACATCCAACAGCCAGAGTTTACATTTTATCATCAGTCCTTCGCACTCATTCACACATCAACCTTTTTCTGACTAGTAACTTGATTCTGTCTGAAATCTCTAATTCAAAATTAATTCTTTCACAACTAGCGACCGTGGTCCATGTACTTTCAATTGGCTTCAATCAGGCTTCCATAATCATACCACTAGATGGCGCTTTAACGTGTCTCTTCTTAAAGACCTTGAGTTTAATAAATATTTTGAGAATGAGTGGGCATCCCCAGTCCTACGGGAAACAGGTAAGGCAGTACTATGAGGTAATTGGAATCATATGAAAAGAAGAAAGAAAAAGAAGAGCAACTTAAATTAGAACAAAAATTAAAACGTTTGAAACATTGAACACAAATAATCCAACAGAAGAAACTCCAAGGGAATCAAGAAAACCCTATTCTGCCTGGTGCGTCCCGGGGGGCCCTGGGGGGCGGGGGTGCTGGGTTTTTGGTATGCGTGTCTGATGTCAGGGTCTTGAGGACCTTTAGGAGCCTATGTGGGGCTTGGGCATGCCTCTGGTGGAGGATTTGGTGCTTGGTGGTGATAATAAGTACCCTTGTTATCGGCCTGTGGTTGTTGTGAACTTGTTTTAGCAAATCATGGCACTAACCCCTAATATATACGCAGACAGTTGTAACAAAGAAAAAATAAAGAAAGTTTTGATGGATTGGTGGTAGAGAAATTTTAAATGATGTTACAGGTTTTTCAGTTTGAGATAAAGTTTAGAACGAATGTTCATGCTGTAGTTTAGGTCACCGTGGAAACCATTGGCTGCCATTCTGAAGTACTTAACTGAAACAAAGACGTCATCACCACGGAAACCTGACGGGGAGTCTGAGTCCCAGTTCATCAGGCATCAGACAGGCTCCACGCCATGCACACATTGATGGATGTGTCTGAAATTTGAACCACTGAGACCAGAACCAGGACTCTATGGGCAACCAGCAACGGACAGGTGCAGCATCCAGAAACTGTCCAGGCTGATGACAACGCCAACCGTGGATGTCATTCCAAGTTTGGTGGTGGTCATGGTGACTCCAGTCCACGGTGGGATCACTGTGTCCACGGAGAAGAATTCAACCTGATTAACTGTCAAAGTTCCCCACATTTGATTGTTTTCCTCCTTTGTTTCTGCTGAATCTGACCACATATTCTGACTCATTCAAAGCCTGAGCAGTGCGCGCTGGCTTTTGAGTTTTGTGCCAATACAAAGACAAACTGACACACCCTGCAGCTTAATGGCAAAGCAAACAGTGGCTGTCAATCCAAGTTTGGTTTAATTTGCCTTCCTAATACTCAAGCCCACTGGGACTCCAGTCCACGGTGGGATCACTGTGTCCTTTAAGATGAGTGCAAGCTGACTAACGGTCAAAGTTCCCCACACGTTTGGTGTTTCTCATCCCATTCCTGATGTAAGAACCAAACCTCTCATTCTGATTCACATTCCCATAAGCTAGTCGACCCTTTCGCTGCTCTCTAAATGCAGTCTCACATGGACACACCCTGCAGATCACTAACCGGGTGAACAAAGGTCGTAAATTCACCTGTAAATGAATTACTGCTTTCTAGAGAAATGTTTTCCTTAAATCATGCAGATAAAAAGTCATAAACGCTCTCTTTCATACTGCCACAGCTGATAAATAACAGCTGAACGCTGTGGTTTTTTTCTGTTAAATCCAGCGCTGCTGCGCCTCCAGAAGGGGATTTCCACGAATCCAGGCTCAGTGAGAGTGCATGGGACGATGGCCAACCCGTACACATGCACTTTCACACACAACCCCAAATCCCAGAGTGGAAGTTTGGCACGCTGCATCTGGATGTCACGACAAAGATATGGAAGAACAGCCGAAGGGGAATTAAGGAAAACAAACAAACCAAAAAACATCGTTGTTTTTTTTGTCCAAAAGATTTGACAGGCAAATCGCTTCTAAGATGGCATCAGGTACCCACTTGTCTGAAATGGTAGCGGCTTGAGTCTTGCTTCAGTTTTCACAACTAGACTGAACTCGCCAGAGTAATCATCAAAGAGGGCACCACAAAGATGATTCACATTCTTGTGTCGTTACTTTGTCATCGTTTATTGGCTCGTCATATTCAGCAAAGCTTCATGGTTATGATTTGGAGACAAGTGAAGCATAAAATGTCCTGAAGGAAAGTGAAATCCAGTTTCAGTCCATTTGAGCAGACTTTGTGATCACAACACAAGATCATATAACGCACTGCAGGTTCCAAGAGTCAGCAGTAAAAGTTAACGCTCTGATGAAGGTATCTCACACTAGTAGAGAAGAAAAAACACCCGTCAGAGTGCAACAAAGCATCACATGTCAAACTAACACCATGGGGACCTGATTGGGAAACAAAGGGTTGGACGGCAGGGGAGGGGGTTCCCCTTTCTGCAGCTCCACCTGTCTGGAACCTGGTCATACCTGTCCCTCTTTTTCAGAACAGGGACAGCAGTGCCCAGGTTGAAAGGAAAAACTCATCTTAGTAAAGGAGCCAAAGAGTTCACATCAAAATTTCACATTAGACTGAAGGAACTTTTCTTCGTGGCTTCAAATGGTGGATTGGTGTCCATACTGGTCTTGTTAAACCCCAGACGCTGGACTGTTGTCTATACTGTTGATCACGGTGTTCCACAGGGCTCTGTCCCTGGGCTGTTCACTTTTCACTCTACAAATGCTTCCATTAGCCATTTTCCTACCATCTTAAATGGTCATAAAATGACAATGCTGTCAGACATTTTAAGAGCTGAGCGACTGATGAAAGCAGTAAATAAAAGGTTTGAAAGAGCATCCACACCAGGAGCATGTCCATCTGCAGACTGGTCCTCTAAACTCAAACCGCAGAATACGCAGATACGACCTCAAATATAAAAATGATCCGTCAGTTTTTAATCACAGCTAGGTTAGGTTCACTGGCAGTAGGAGGTTGTTTAAGTGATTACAGCTAAATGTTTGACATTATAGGCTGCAATGCTGCTGCCAAAGAAAAGGAAAAGGAATGTTAGTCATTCAGCTAACACCAAAACCACAAGTGTTTGCTTCAGCGACCAGCTCATGTTCTTACACTCCAAGTAACTGTGGCGCCACGTCAATCTGGAAAGGGTTATAAAAACATTTCCAAACATTTTGGAGTTTAATGTATACAGCGAAGACAGTGAAAGTGAAGCGAAAGTGAAGACAGTAAATCAACGCTCAGAGCAATAAAAAACAACAACAAACAAAAGAGCCCAATCTCCGCGTCTACAGGCCTCACCGATCATGTTAAAGTTCATGGCATCACAACCAGAAGAAAACCGAACCAGCGCCGGTTGTTTGGAAGAGTTTCCAGGAGAAAACCTCTTCTGTCTCTAAAGAACATGGAAGCACCACTGAGGTCCACCAACCTGCATCCACACAAAACCAAAATCAGTTTCAGTAGTAACCACATATTGTTATGTATGTTAAGACACCTAAGGTAGGTTAGCCTGAGCTAAGCCAGCCAGGATAAAAGAGCTAACTTATGCTAACTGAGGTAACGTCTTCCAGCCGGCTTCCAGAAGGGCTCTTTCCACCCATTTTGCCATTTTCTGGATTAACCAGGGTTCTTACCAAGGTGGAGCTGTGGGTGAAATCAGCGGGGGTTTGTTCAGCTGCTTTTAATCTTTATGTGGTGGTGTCCATACCAGGTCCCGGATTTGGAGGAGCTGATTATCATCCCAGCCACTGAAATCTCCAACCTGGACCCCCTCCCCTCCTTGGCTGCACCTAGAGTCCAACACCCACTGGAACAGAGTTTGCTTTCTACTGGCAATGTGGACCAAGCTCTGACACCAGATATACAGCTGAAAGGTGCAGCTCTCTATTTACCAGTGAGTATACATTCACTCCTCCACCTATAGTCACAAGCTGTGGGTAGTCACCGAAAGATCGAGATCACCATTACAAGCGGCCGACTAATCAATTTGTTTAAGTTGAATTTTAAAATGAGCTTCCTCCACAGTGTTTCCGGGCTCTTCCTTAGGAATGGGGCAGAAGCTCCGCGATCAAAGATAGACTCAGAGTAGGGCCGCTGCTCTTCCACATCCAGGAACCAGATGAGCTGGCTGCAGCATCTGGTTAGGGTGCCCTGTAAAACAACCTGATGCAGTTTTCTGGTTAAGTCCCAATGAGAGGAGACCCTGGGTATAACCCAGGAAAGACTAGCAGAATGTCTCTCAGCTGGCCTGGGAATGGCTTGGTATCTCCTCAGATAAGCTGGATACTGCCATGTCTGGACCCCATAACCTGATCTCAGATGAGCAGAAGAAGATGGATGGATGGATGGATGGATGGATGGATGGATGATGGATGGATGGATGAGGATGGATGGATGGATGGATAGATGATGGATGGATGGATGGATGGATGGATGATGGATGGATGGATGGATGGATGGATGGATGGATGGGTGGGTGAATGGATGGGTGGGTGGATGGATGGATGATCGATGGATGGATGATGGATGGATGGATGGATGGATGGATGGATGGATGATGGGTGGATGGATGGATGGATGGATGGATGGATGGATGGATGGATGGATGGATGGATGATGGGTGATGGATGATGGATGATGGATGGATGGATGGATGGATGGATGATGGATGGATGGATGGATGGATGGATGGATGATGGATGGATGATGATGGATGGACTGATGGATGGATGATCGATGGATGGATGGATGGATGATTGATGGATGGATGGATGGATGGATGGATGGATGGATGGATGGATGGATGGATGGATGGATGGATGATGGATGGATGGATGGACTGATGGATGGATGGACTGATGGATGGATGGATGATTGATGGATGGATGGATGGATGGATGGATGGATGGATGGATGATTAATGGATGGATGGATGATCGATGGATGGATGATCAATGGATGGATGGATGGATGGATGGATGGATGGATGGATGGATGGATGGATGGATGATCGATGGATGGATGGATGGATGGATGGATGGATGGATGATCGATGGATGGATGGATGGATGGATGATCGATGGATGGATGGATGGATGGATGGATGGATGATTGATGGATGGATGGATGGATGGATGGATGGATGGATGGATGATCGAAGGATGGATGGATGGATGGATGGATGGATGGATGGATGGATGGACAGCATTGCTCACATGACTGTATCTTCAGTAATAAAGACAGTTAGATGTTGTTCTCCTGAGGTTGTGATGTACAAATACGAGCTCCACCTGTCACGATCAGATGATTTTTATCAAGTTTTTACTTCTAAAATCTGGTGCACTCATATATGTGCAACCACATTGGTTATTATGATTACACTGAGTAGTAGACTGTACTTTATTCTATAAGTGTTTAGTTTGTGCAAATATTTCCTGGTAGTTGAGATGATTATTATATGGCATGTGTGAGATGAAGATCTGTATAAACATTGGTGAGTAAAAACACTTTAAAAGCAGGGTTCTCGTTTCTGCTCATGACTCCATGTTTCTCCTGCGTTTTTTGACCTCTTTTATGGGCCCACGTTGTTTTCATTTCTGCATATTATCCTTTCCATTTAGTAAACAGAGGGAACCAAAATGTTTTCTAAGCCCACAGGTCTCTGTGGTGTGCCTGCTCAGTCCCCGAGGCCCCCGAAAACCAACGTTAATCAGATTTAGTGAAGGTTAGCCTGACTCGGGTCAGTCTGTCCCATCTGTTTTACAGGGGAAGACAACCTCGTTGTTCAGACACTGTTGGACATGTTTTTCATGATTGATTAGGCCTCCAGTCACATTTGACTTCACAGACACCGATTCTGCTCAGCTCAGATAAGCAGCAGATGATAATCACCTGGAGTTATAAAACAGGTCATGAAACGAACATGCAGTTTACACGTTTGTCTGTACCAACATCTTAGCAGGAGTCCGCCTGAACCAACAAACACGCTGAAGGGTAAGTCATCTGTTTGTGACAAAGTCTCTGGCTAAACGGCGCTGCTCTGGTCTGAACAGCACCATTCCATTTAAACCAGCGTAAAACACTGGGTTATATGGAAAAAAGAACAAAAACCATAACTGCAGTCATCATTGGAACCCAAGCAGACGGCTGCTTGTCTTCAACAACTAAAAATAGAGGAACTTTTACCAGATTTGGCAGAAGTTAATCAAAGAACAGAAGGATCAGCTGAGTTGAGTGTCCTGGCTTCTGAACTTTATGACACATAATAAAATGTTTAGTCGAACTCTTTGAGGTATCTAGAGATAATGAACAACTTTATTATGCTCCATTTCCTAAATCCAAACAGAGCAGTGTTAAATGCTTCTTTTAATTCAATTCAATTTTATTTCATTTAATTTATACAGCGTCTATTACAACACAAGTTGTCTCTAGGGGCTTACCAGACACCAGAACACGACCCTCGATCAATTATTACAGAAACAACAGCAGGTAAAAACTTCCCTTTAAGAGGGAAGAAACCTGGATCAGCACCTGGATCATAAGGGGGAAGAAACCTGGATCAGCACCTGGATCATAAGGGGGAAGAAACCTGGATGAGGACCTGGATCATAAGGGGGGACCTTCATGCTGAAGACCAGCAGGTAGAACAGGAAGTAAAGAGACACAGACACGCCGTCAAAGGTACCAAAGACCAGATCCATCAGTATAATCATCTGTTACCTGGAGAACTGAGAGTTTTCTGTCCATCAGACTGGTACCTGGTTAGTTGGTGGACTACAGAGACCACTATCTAAACAGGTGTAGACAGCAGACACTGAGGTGGTCAGAGGTGGGACTGCAGGTCAGTGGATCATGTTGGTGCCCCCCTGCAGCAGGTCTACAGCAGCAGATCCAGATGAAGCTGTGTTGAAGACCAGCTGCTAGATGTTTTACTAAACACAAACATTTGAAGTTTGGTTCTAAAGGTGGAGGTGGTGTCAGCCTCCTTCACCCAAACTGGAAGTTGGTTCCAGAGTGATGGTTCCTGATAGCAGAAGACCCGTCCTCCAAATCTACATCTGGATCTTCTAGGAACTACGAGTAAACCTGCACTCTGAGAACTGAGAACTCTGCTAGGAACATGAGGAACCATCAGATCTTGGAGAAAAGCAGGAGTTTGGACGTTTATGGCTTTATACACAAGTAATAAAATTTTGAATTGGATTCTAAATTTTACAGGGAGCCGATGGAGGGAAGCTAAAACTGGAGAGACGTGGTCTCTCTTGTTGGTTCCTGTCAGCACTCGCGCTGCTGCATTTTGGATCATCTGGAGGATCTTCAGAGAATCACTTGGACATCCAGCCAACAACACGTTACAGTAATCTAGTCTAGAAGATACGAACGCATGCATTAGTTTTCCAGCATCAACTAATCCATCATCTGAGGTCCAGCAGAACCAGTATGGACACTAACCCATTATCTGAGGTCCAGCAGAACCAGTATGGACACTAATCCATTATCTGAGGTCCAGCAGAACCAGTATGGACACTAATCCATCATCTGAGGTCCAGCAGAACCAGTATGGACACTAACCCATTATCTGAGGTCCAGCAGAACCAGTATGGACACTAATCCAGTATCTGAGGTCCAGCAGAACCAGTATGGACACTAATCCATTATCTGAGGTCCAGCAGAACCAGTATGGACACTAACCCATTATCTGAGGTCCAGCAGAACCAGTATGGACAATTAAACATCCAGATAACGAACAAGGATGTCTACATTTGTTCTAAGATATATCAAGCAACAATGATTTGAACTCTTGAATTGGGAAACCACAGCGCTGAGAGACAGCTGCTGGCTGTTGAGGGGAGGCGTAACTGATGGCATCATCAACAGATCCAGGTCACTAGCTCATGCTGTCAAGTCTTTCATTCCAGTCTGTTCCCTGTTACATCCACTTTCCCAGAGGTGGGGGTGGGGGGCTTTGACTGAGCTAAGTCAGTCTAACTTTCACTAAATTTGATTTAAAGTTGGTTGTCAGGGGCCTCAGGGATCACGCAGACACACCACAGAGATGTGTGGGTTAAATAAACATTGCGTTTATTTTAATCACAAAATACAAAACGGAGACTTTGTCTCGGATAAGTACTGTTATGAGTTACCTCAGAATATGACTCTAGAATCAGACGTAAAGTTAAAACTTTACTTTTTGATATGACTTTTTATGACTTTTTTTATTTACTAATGTAAATTTGAAGTCATATCTTTTCAAATTAAACCAACTAAAGGTAAACTAATTGAATCTTATTTTGGGGTACATAAACAACATTGATCCTGGATGTTGGTTTCTGTGATCATAACTACAGTCAGATGAGGCTTCTGTAAACCCTCACCCCCAAATAAACTTTATTACCAATCATATCTATGTTTTAGATTTTCTGCATATCCCTCCCATGACATTAAACATCCAATATTTTTTATTTTACACTATAACACATCTTGGGATGGGTTTTCACACAGCCCTGTAGAATTAAAGAAGCAGAGGTCCTCCCACAGAGCCTTGAGGCACTCCTCAGTTACCACTCAGTTTCCATGATGCTGGTTCATCCCAAATGTATCTCAGGATTTGCTTTTTCACTGTTTCACAGGTTTTTTGTGTCATCAGTGAATGTAAAAACATCTCTTCATCCTACAGTCCTCTTTACTTTTAGACCAGTGTCTAATCCAAAAACCTGTTCTTACCCAAGTGCTCTCTCACTTGTTTTGGGGGGAAAACTATTTTTTCAAGAAATTTCTATCAGGACTTAAAACCCGTCACAACACTGAGTCTGCTCTACTGAAGGTCCAGGACAACGTCCTCCTGTCCCTGGATGCTAATAAACCATTGCTGCTAGTGATGCTGGACCAACATTTGACACTGTGGACCACTCAGTCCTCCTGGAACATCTGGGTCAGCAGGGTCTTGTGCTGCAGTGGTTCAAAGCCTATCTAACAAACAAGAGTTTCTGCATTTTGAATAATGACCTCTCCCCTACCTCAGCCCCTTTGACTTCTGGTGTGCCGCAGAGATCTATTTAGGGCCGGGTCCTATTTTTTCATTTTAATAGCTGCTATTAGGGTCAGTCATTTCCCATCAAACCTAGTTCATCAAGCACCCTGGAGGAAGAAACCTGGATCAGGACCTGGATCATAAGGGGGGACCCTCCTGCCGAAGGCCAGCCGGGTAGAGCAAGAAATAAGAAAGAATAGAGACATAGAGACACCGTCAAAGGTACAAGACAGGATACAATAGTAACTATCATCAGTAGTCCAATTAGACTTCTGTGTATATGGGTGATATATGGATAGACGGTGATACAAGGGGATGAGGACTGCAGGTCGGGATGTCAGCAAGTATCCAACAGACATCCACACAGACAGGTGAAGGCAGACACTGGGATGGTCAGAGGCGGAACTGCAGGTCAGCAAGCAGCTCCTGAGGTTCTGGTCCGCAGGACATGCAAACAAGAGGAAAAGAAGGGCCAGACAAGCACAAAAAACTACCAGAACAATGGACCACAATTAAGTTTATGGGATACTGTTAATAAATGAGGGTTGAGGTGAAGAAGAGACAGAGAAGACAAAGAGAAACAGAGAAGGTGAAAGGCACCACTCAGTGGATCATGTTGGTGCCCCCTGCAGCAGAGGCCTATAGCAGCATATCTACACCGAAGCTATGTTTAAAATGAGCTGCTCTAATCTGGTCCTGCAGCTGCAGCTTTGACTACTGGTCCTGACACATTAAGGTACTAAATATACACTAACTATATGCTTTATTAAACAGAAATGTTTTAAGTTTAGTTTTAAAGGTGGAGGTGGCATCAACCTCCTTTTATTTGATTTTAATTGTAATCGATCAATCCTGTCTGTTTTAAAACTGCTATACAAATAGATTGGTTGGTTGGTTTGTTGGTTGGTTGGTTGGTTGGTTGGTTGGTTGGTTGGTTGGTTGGTTGGTTGTTTGGTTGGTTGTTGGTTGGTTGGTTGGTTGGTTGGTTGGTTGGTTGGTTGGTTGGTTTGTTACTCGGTCGGTCAGTTGGTCGGTAAGTTGGTCGGTCAATCGGTGGGTTGGTTGGTTGGTTACTCGGTCGGTCAGTTGGTCGGTAATTTGGTCGGTCAGTCGGTTGGTTAGTTGATTGGTTGGTTGGTTGGTTGCTCAGTTGGTTGGTTGGTTGGTTACTCGGTCGGTCAGTTGGTCGGTCAGTCGGTTGGTTGGTTGGTTTGTTGGTTGGTTGGTTGGTTGGTTGGTTGGTTGGTTGGTTACTCGGTCGGTCAGTTGGTTGGTAATTTGGTCGGTCAGTCGGTTGGTTAGTTGGTTAGTTGGTTGGTTGGTTGGTTGGTTGGTTGGTTGGTTGGTTGGTTGATCTGAGGGATCAGGGATCCAGGTGTCCTGCTTCCTTGTTCTTTATACTATGTACTATTCTCATACGACCTTGTGTGACAGCAGGAAAGCACAGTTGATATTCCAACGTCTTTCGTATGTCATCAAAGCTCATAATTCTAAATGAAAGCATGTGTCAAATCTGGCTTTAGTATTAAACAAATTCAACCATTAACAACACGTAACATTTTAGTTGTTAAACAATAATAATACTTATAATAGCAATAAAACATGTGGGCAATACTAAGTGCCCCTTACTGCTTCCATAGGATTTGACTGGTAAGGTCCAGCCAGGTGCAACTGCTCAGACCTTTATAAAAACATGTTTTGTCAGTATGTTGGTCTGAATCATTCACGTGTGTGTTAGTGTAATGATAAGAGGGAAAGACATCAGCAGTAGAGAGGCAGTTGTTTCTGCAAATTGGTTCGTAAAAGGTAAAAGAAAAATACATTTCTAAACCTTTTAGAGTTCAATGATCTACTTTGATAATGACTATTCCCTAGTGGAAAACTTTAAAGACAGGATGGTTGGCTTGGGAGAGTTTCCGGGAGGAAACCATTTCTGTCTAGAAACACAACTGAGGTTCTCCAACCTGCATCTGAACAAACAGCAGCCTTCTGGAACAAAGTCCTCTGGACAGATGAGACCAAAGTGAAGATGTTTGGTCTTCATGTCCAGAACCATGTTTGGAGAAAGCAGCAGAAACAACTCAGACCCACTGTGAAGCCCAGGGGTGGAGGGATGATGATCTGGACCTGGATGGTTTGGAGAGATTGTCATCTGAAAAACTACACCTCCACCTTTGTTAATCCAAGACCTGGACTGAAGGCGCACACCCGGAAGGCGACCTGATTACGCGCACCTTCAATCAGCTTCACAAGCCTGCTAGTTTGGCTTGGCTCCGCCATTCAGCGTCCTCGCTGACAGCATCTTCAGCAGCTCCATCACAGTGTGGCAACACCACCCTGTCAGCGGGTCAGCTCAGCGGCTGGACTCGGCTCCAGCCCGTGACCCGCGACCCGCGACCCGCGTCCTCCACGGGCCTCTAGGAATATCACCACCTAGTGTGCTTTCATGCTGTGCTGATTATTTTCAGTCTCCACCCACATTTGTGGTGTTTAGAGGGGATGACTAAACTTTTCTTACATTTATGGTGTTTTTTCTTTTTAACTTCATAACAGCTGTAAAACACAAATCCACCTCAGGCACCTTTGGTGTTTTAATATTTTTATTTTGTGCAGTAATGCATCGTGTCTATAAAAATAAATCTGAGTTGCCAAAAAAAGAGAGAAAACAAGTGGTAGCATCTCCATCAGATACTCCACTGTGGCGGCGGCGGCGGCGGCGGCAGCGGCAGCGGCGGCGGCGGCGGCAGCGGCGGCGGCGGCGGCAGCGGCGGATATATGACAGCGCCTCCTGAATAGGAGGATATTTACATTCACGCTGAATTAAAACTGCCACATTTGTCTTCATAGAACGTTGTAACACATTTCAGAGCTGACAGGTAAGTCCTTCCTGAAATAGCTCTCCTCTACGGGACAGGGGTACGGATAGTCTGTGGGGACGTAGAAGGGGGGGCATTCAGGGGGGGCCACACGCTCCTGCTGGTCAGGCCAGCACTGCTCATGGGGGTTACAGTGCTGGACGTGGTAGGGCTCTGAGGGGAAGCCGCTGTAGCTGCAGTTGATCCTGGTGGGAGAGTCGTAGCACGAGGAGGACGAGGACGAGAAGGAGTCCTGCGGTGAGTAGCTGTTGTGGTCGGGAGGGTTGCAGAGCGCCAGAGACTCCGAAGAGGAGCAGGCAGCCTGAAAGAGAGGAGGCGCTGAGCACGACATTGACCAGGAGTTCAAACTCACATTTTAAATATCAAAATACTGCGGAGATAAAGTACAACACCGCCCTCTTCAGCCTCTTGACCCCATCCCTCCAGTCAGAAATCCTGGTTTCTCTTTTCTCCCAACTTTTTTGCCAATTGACGTAGTCTGCTGTCACGTTAGCTCCGCTACACGTGCGTTAGCTAGCCAGGTTTGCGTTTGTGAGATCAAATTAAATCCTAAGTTTACGTTCTCGAGCCAAGTTTAGGCACACATTTACAAGCTTTTACTTTCACAGTTTCAGATTTTCATCTCGCTGATCTCTGAGTTCTTGGTTTTTTCTTGTAAATGTTTTAATGAAAAGGGCTCGAGACACGTCTGTGTTAGCCCAGCTAGCCTCTGCACGCTTTACAAGCACAACATGAACTAGAACCTTGAAAAATGAACCTGTGTTTCAACATATTAATCCAACACCACAGACCATCTTTAAGCAGAACCAAGGATCTATCATCACGTCCAGCTTGGAGTGGAGGTTAAATCGGCGCTATGACGCGCTCCCACATCTAAACGTGACATAGCATAGTTGTTGTCTTTGCCGCTCTGAAACTCCACCACCAGCCACCAGGTGGCGGTGTGGGTTCTCTCTTCTGCAGCGCTGTAGCCAGCACTACTTTTACGCTGTTGTGTCAGATGTGTCTGAGAAACCAAAGCTCAGAGGATTTGTCTTTGTCACTATGCCCAATCACCAACCTCATGTCTGAGTTCATTTTTATTTTTTTCCACTGCGTTATTAGCTAAGCTGGGTGTACCTAATAATGTGGCTGGTGAGTGCAAACATAAATGAATGATTTTGTAAATTTACGGGATAACAGAATGCAGAAAGCTAAAACACTTTTATGGAAATTTTTCTTTTTTTTTCTTTTTAACCGTAGTCAGAAACCCACCATCCCATGGCCGTAGTAGTCTGCATCTGAGGACGCTGCTTGGCACCAAGGCAGTGGGGATGCAGCTGGGAGGGGCGGCAGGGGGGCGCTGTAGTCCACGGTCACCCTGGCTGTGCTGCTGTAGCCGTTGCTAGGCAACGCCACATCCCCAAACTGCTGATGCTGATGGACACTGCTAAACGAGCTCCCTGGCATCTGGATGTTCCACGAACCGTCTTGGACTGGGAATGTGGAGGGATCAGCGGTGCACAGTGGAAGAGCTTGTGAGCCGCAGCTGCTGGCATCAGCTGATGGGGAACTATCAAGACCGGGGTCTACGAGAAGACCTGGTGGATTTAAAGTCAGAGTTAGGTTAAACAATTAAAAAGACAGCAGGTTAGTCAGCGGCGGCACTTCACCAGTTTCACGTGTGAGCAGCTATCCAGCCTGCACGGGAGCGTTTTGTGACAGCAGCTCCAGTTCAGGATGAAGACACACACTCAGCTTACACAAACGGGACCACAGGGACACAGACAACAATCCATCGTTCCTCCACATCCAAGGGGGAACGAAGGAATGATCTGAGTCCCGCCTTCTGTCTGAATCTTCAACTGTCAAATCGTTGTTTGAAAACGCGGTAAATGCTGCTTACAGAGGACATTACTGCTCTTTACCGCCCCACAGACCTTCGGTACGAGGACAGACTGACGTGATTGGCTCTCCAAGACGTTTGGCGTGGTTAATGAGCTCCAACAGATGTTGGCTACCCGTTGGCTATAACTTCTGAATGACGTGACTCCAGACCCCAACACACCTCAAGATGTTGCATTTTAGGGATGATTCCATCTTATATTAGCATCTTTATCGACTTGTTTGGGTTTAGATGATGATATTTTTTTAAAAACCTATATAAGCCAGTGACTGAAAGTGAACTGTAACATAAATCAAATAAATTAAATGAACTGAGCTTAAATTCAGACTTAATTTCCTTGTAAATTTGCAAAGAAAAAAACAACTGAAATTGATACTTTATGGGTTTTTAAATTTTTTTTGTTGATACTAATTGTGCAAATGTATAAAACGGCTAGCTCAAGACTGGCTAAGCTAAAGTCTGGCTAAGCTAAAGACTGGCTAAGCTAACATCTGGCTAAAGTAAAGTTTGGCTAAGCTAAAGTCTGGCTAAGCTAAAGTCTGTCTAAGCAAAATCTGGCTACGCTAAAGTCTGGCTAAAGTAAAGTTTGGCTAAGCTAAAGTCTGGCTAAAGTAAAGTTTGGCTAAGCTAAAGTCTGGCTAAGCTAAAGACTGGCTAAGCTAACGTCTGGCTAAAGTAAAGTTTGGCTAAGCTAAAGTCTGGCTAAGCTAAAGACTGGCTAAGCTAACGTCTGGCTAAAGTAAAGTTTGGCTAAGCTAAAGTCTGTCTAAGCAAAATCTGGCTACGCTAAAGTCTGGCTAAGCTAAAGACTGGCTAGGCTAAAGACTGTTTAAGCTAAAGTCTGGATAAGCTAAAGACTGGTTAAGCTAACATCTGGCTAAAGTAAAGTTTGGCTAAGCTAAAGACTGACTAGGCTAAAGACCTGCTAGGCTAAAGACTGGTTAAGCTAAAGACATGCTAAGCTAAAGACTGGTTAAGCTAAAGACATGCTAAGCTAAAGACTGGTTAAGCTAAAGTCTGTCTAAGCTAAAGTCTGTTTAAGCTATAAACATGATAAGCTAAAACATGCTAAGCAAAGACTGGCTAAGCTAAAGTCTGGCTAAGCTAATGTGAGCGTATATTATAACGACTTAAGTCAAACAATTGTGGCGACGTATGAACTCACAAACGCAGTAAACGCAACAAGCTAACACTATTCCCTTTAAGTGTAAGCACTGTGGTTCACGAACACACGTGTAGCGTGAGCTAGCTTGTACAGTCACGTGCTGAAGAAACGACTGAAAAACTACATAAAACTTCATTCAGAAAATCTAAACATCGCCATAAAAATGCTCATTTAAAGCAGGAAACTTTCAGACACAATAAGAGCTAAGTTGTACCACGACTCGGCTCAGGTTTTGGCGGTACTTGGTCGCGTGGTGAGGAGGGTTTTTTTTGTTTTTTCCCCTTTTTTAGAATTCATGAGAGCCCTTCCCATTCAGTATTTTTTAGTAATTGTTGGTATAATGATTATTCAATAAATCCGTATAGTATTCGAGTCACTGGTTTGAAACAGACTGAAAATAAAGAGAAAAACGCAATAAAAACATTTATCCTGGGTAAAAGTGTGTGCCTTGAGACCCGAAGTCTTGCCCTGCACATGTGTTTGTGTGGAGTCTTTTAACTGGATGCAGGACATTTGCGACTATCAGCACCGGATGTTGGACCTGCTTGTGTCTGGGTGAACTTACTTTGAAATGTGGACGCACAAAGCTCCTTCAGTTCTGAGTGGACCTGGAGAAGAAAGGATGGAAGAAGATGAACAAGGATGAGGGATGGAGATGGATAGAGACCACACATTTATGTCTCTGGATTTCTTTGCAGATGTGATGATTTCATTCACAGACTTGAAATCGCTGTCCGCTGAGCTGAGAGTAAGTGATTTGTACGGGGGCGTGTCCGTGTGGATGAGAGGGAGGGGCTTACCGATTTCTGCTTCTTGTTGTTCGCCTCGCGCGCTCGGTACTGCAGCAGCATGTCTTTGACCGTGATCTTCACCCGGACGCCCTGGTACACTCGTGGCTTTTCTGCACAGAAGAGGACACTCGTGTTCACTAAGCACCTACGATCAGGGGCAGATGTGAGCCCCCACGGACAGTCCGCCCCTCCACACCACCCTCTACGGCCTCAGACTCTTGCCCCCGAGCTTTTCTTCCCCTCATACCACACATAAACTGTCACACGTGTTTTACGGTCGATTTCGCCCCAGGGCATTAGAAGCGTATCGGAGTAAGTCTTTTAACATTAACTGTGAGTTTGAACCGCGTGAAACGACTAACTGTCCCAACGCTGTTCAGTGTTCCGCGAGTGTTGCGTAAAAGCGCACTCCCGGCGGCAGCTGCAGCGGCAGCGCGCCGCGGAGGCTCCAGATCACAGATCCCCCTCCTCCTCCGAAGGTTTTCAGTCTGCAGCCCTCCGTTGCCTCCAGGACTGCAGCGTGATCTGATCCCCCGCGCCCGCAGCCCACAGCAGGGACAGCGGAAAGCGGCTCCACATGAGCAACAGTAAGTAAACTCCCGATCATAGACGGGGTCCGCTAAAATGGGCACCGGGACCGCGTGGGAGGGCTGAAACACTCGTCTGATCTTTACGTAAAGATCCCAGGAACCGCGATGGTGCCGCGGCTTGGGTCTGCTGCAAGGAGCGCAAACAAGCGGCTAGAGTTCGGGGAGAGGCGATCCGCGGGGAACAAAGGAGAACGTTGGAGCGGAAAACGCAGCGGGGACGTGTCTTTGGCTTGAGCTTGTTCATAGCTGAAATTCCGATTTTAAATCTGTTTGTGTATTCAAATCACCCCGCCTTCATGTTTTCTGTGCCACAGTGACAGTTAATGCTGTTTGGAAACTTTATTAGGAAGTCAAAAGAAAAGGCAGGAGCCAGTTCTGGGTAGGTGTGAGCGAAGTGGCCTAAAGGCGTAAATTAATAGAGTCGGGAGTGGGGAGTCGTTCGGTGTGTGATAAGAGAAGGCTCGCCTGCGAAACCTCATCTAATACATATTCATACCGCGTCTGGAAGTTTGCTTTTAACCGTATGAAATCCGAAAACGCGCAGACTCATCCCACCCATACGCGCCGTTACGCGCACGCTACCCCGGCAGCGCGCCCCTGTCCCCTCCGCCGGTGATTCCTCCGGATCTAAAATGTCTGCGAGCACCATCACCTACATCCACACTCTGAGCTGCGTCAACAAACTCTTCTCACACGAAAAAAATGGAGCTGCAACTGTGTAAAAAGGAGCTTCAGATCAGTGGAGCGTTTGGAGGCAGAGAGCCGTCCAGAAGCACAAACAGCCCCAACAGCTGATCTCAAACCTCCACTTTCAACAAAAAGCTCAGTATTACTGCTCTAGTTCAAGAAATGTTCCATATAGGCTCAAGGTTTGAAGAAAGAAAGAAGTCAACTTTTCACTTACACCTCTGGAAAATGTTTCATTTTCTTCCACCTACATATTCGCACCTCATATGAACTAACTTGTTTTTTGTTTCCCTGTTATTTGTAACAGGAGAAAATGGCACAAAGACATCTGCATCTGAAAATCCGGGCTGAAACTCACCAGACATGATGGCAGAGGAGAGGAGAGGATCCCTGGAAAAGACCTGTGGAACTCCAGCACGTCCAAATCTGCCTCAGCAAAATGGCCAAAGAACGAAATTTGAGCAAAAGTCTCCAAAATTCTCAAATCAAATGTGTTCCGTGAGCCTCAGAGCATACAACAATATTGTAATATAGCTGGGGACATATTGGTTTGAGATTTTCTCCCTGCATCCCTTGTATTTAAAACCCCTAGAACTCAATGATTTGACAATGATTTGATTGCGCGTTACTTTACATTTGAATATTCAGAGGCAACTGCCTCAAAACCATTTTTCTGTAAAAATAACCACACAGAAGCATCGCAAAGGCCTCACTTTAATATAATATAGTAGTATTTCACGTATTGCCCGAACAGAAAAGCATTTTTATTGATTTTATCGTCCTTTTGACACATCAGAGCACAGACCTGATGAAAGGCTGCAGATCTGGATGCGGCTTCTGCGCAGCTTCGATTCCGTATTTCTGCACATTTCTGCTTTCACGCGTTGAAAAGGCCTGTCTAGTTATTATTAATACGCTCGGGAACAATTTTAAGTTTTGTGTAAGAAGAAAAAGCCGTGTAAGTCTTAATAAAGGGGGCGTGGCAAAGCGCAGCAGCCATGTTTGGCACGGCAGGCCTGGAGCTGCAGCAGCTGCAGCAGCTGCAGGTGTCCTCACGCAGAGCTGCTGCTGCTGCTGCTGCTGCACCTGAAGCTGAGCTGAAGCTCCTCCACCACCTGAACACCTGAGCCACAGTGGTTCCTAAACCACTCAGCCCTGCCATGAGGAAGCAAGCTTCACTGCCTGGTGTCTGGGTTTTTACAGAAGCCCATAGATCCCGGTAGACCCCGGTAGAACCCCTGGTAGACCCCGGTAGAACCCTCGGTAGACCCCAGGCAGACCCCGGTAGAATCCTCAGTAGACCCCAGGTAGAACCCCAGTAGAACTCCTGGTAGACCCTGTTAGAACAAGGGGTAGAGCCCCAGGAGAACCCAGTAGACCCCAGTAGAACCAGCGGTAGAACCCAGTAAACCCCTCCCCCCGGTAGACCCCAGTAGATCCCCGGTAACCTCCAGGAACCCCAGGACAGTCTCAATATGCAGCACCAGGGTTGCGGTTTCCTCTCCAGCAGCCACCTGAATACGAATATTTACTTATAAGAAATTAAAGTCCGTGTTCTAATTAAACTTTTTGTACATTTCTTGCCCTGAGTTATTGATTTTTGTTTATAAAGACAGAATTATATTTTTCATTATTTTACAACCCAAACTGGAATAAATGCTTTAGATTCAGGAATGTAGCCTGCTAATTTTTTTTTAATTTTTACTAAAAAAATATATAAAAGTATAAATATAAAAGTAAAAAATGATGTCTGTTTTATCAATGATTTGGTGGGTTTTTGTTGGTGGGAGTTTCTTGGTGGGAGTTTGTTGGTGAGAGTTTGTTGGGTTTTTCTTGGATGTTTGTTGTTGTGTTTTGATTGGTGGGTGTTACTTGGATGTTTCTTGGTGGGAGTTTCTTGCGTTTTTCTTGGTGGGTGCTTCATGGTGGGAGTTTATTGGGTTTTTCTTGGATGTTTGTTGTTGGGTTTTTATTGGTGGGTGTTACTTGGATGTTTCTTGCGTCTTTCTTGGTGGGGAGTTCTTGCGTTGTTCTTGGTGGGAGTTTGTTGGTGGATGTTTCTTGGTGGGTGTTTCTTGCGTCTTTCTTGGTGGGTGTTTCATGGTGGGACTTTCTTGGTGGGAGTTTATTGGGTTTTTCTTGGATGTTTGTTGTTGTGTTTTGATTGGTGGGTGTTACTTGGATGTTTCTTGGTGGGTGTTTCTTGCGTCTTTCTTGGTGGGGAGTTTCTTGCGTTTTTCTTGGTGGGTGCTTCATGGTGGGAGTTTATTGGGTTTTTCTTGGATGTTTGTTGTTGTGTTTTGTTGGTGGGAGTTTTTTGGGGATTTTTTGGGTTTTTTTCTTGGGTTTTTCTTGGGTGTTTGTTGTTGGGTTTTTATTGGTGGGTGTTTCTTGGATGTTTCTTGGTGGGAGTTTCTTGCGTCTTTCTTGGTGAGAGTTTCTTGCATTTTTCTTGGTGGGTGTTTCTTGGTGAGAGTTTCTTGCATTTTTCTTGGTGGGAGTTTCTTGGTGGGAGTTTCTTGCGTCTTTCTTGGTGAGAGTTTCTTGGTGAGAGTTTCTTGCGTTTTTCTTGGTGGGAGTTTCTTGGTGGGTTTTCATGGTGGGAGTTTGTTAGTGGGAGTTTGTTGGGTTTTTCTTGGTGGATGTTTCTTGGTGGGAGTTTCTTGGTGGATGTTTCTTGGTGGGTGTTTCTTGCGTCTTTCTTGGTGGGGAGTTTCTTGCGTTTTTCTTGGTGGGTGTTTCATGGTGGGACTTTCTTGGTGGGAGTTTATTGGGTTTTTCTTGGATGTTTGTTGTTGTGTTTTGATTGGTGGGTGTTTTTTGGGTTTTGTTGGTGGGAGTTTTTTGGGGATTTTTTGGTTTTTTTTCTTGGGTTTTTCTTGGGTGTTTGTTGTTGGGTTTTTATTGGTGGGTGTTACTTGGATGTTTCTTGCGTCTTTCTTGGTGGTTGTTTCTTGGTTTGTTTTCATGGTGGGACTTTCTTGGTGGAAGTTTATTGGGTTTTTATTGGATGTTTGTTGTTGGGTTTTTATTGGTGGGTGTTTTCTGGGTTTTCTTGGTGGGAGTTTTTTGGGGATTTTTTTGGGTTTTTTTCTTGGGTTTTTCTTGGGTGTTTGTTGTTGGGTTTTTATTGGTGGGTGTTTCTTGGATGTTTCTTGGTGGGAGTTTCTTGCGTCTTTCTTGGTGAGAGTTTCTTGGTGAGAGTTTCTTGGTGAGAGTTTCTTGCGTTGTTCTTGGTGGGTGTTTCTTGGTGGGTGTTTCTTGGTGAGAGTTTCTTGCATTTTTCTTGGTGGGAGTTTCTTGGTGGGTTTTCATGGTGGGAGTTTGTTAGTGGGAGTTTGTTGGGTTTTTCTTGGTGGGTTTTCATGGTAGGAAGGCCCCTCCTACTCTGTCATGCTAGCTCAGCGTTTTCTAGTTTCAGGTTTATCAAGTCATAAAGTCAGGCGTTTTTGCAATGTGTGTATAAAATCAGAATGTTGTAATGTTACTCCCACTAACCTTTTTATTTTATTCTTGAACACCTCTCATACACCGCTATACCAGCTCATTTAAGTTTCTTCTGCTTCTGCAGCTTGGATTTGAGTAGTCGACTGACGAAACCTGTTCTCGTTTTATTACTGGCCACGTTTGGCCCAAATGTGGCCCATGTCGGCAGTTTTCTTTGGTGGAAAACTAAACTCTGAAATCTTAGCCCCACCTGGCTCGTGCATTTGGCCTGTTTACTTTGGCATGCGTCTGGCCCACAGAGCCGTTGCCAGTGTTGTGACAGAGCCGTAAGTACCAAACCAAGACCAGATGTGGCCTGAATGTGTTTGTTATCTGGGTTCATCAGGTCAAACGTTCTGAGCTGGTTCTTGTCAGTGGCCTTGATATGCCGATGTTTTTGCTCAGCTCCAGACAAATTATTTTATTTATATTTATTTTTATTTTATGTTCTGTGTGGAATGACACACCTCTGTTAAGGTGGGGGGTTTTGAGTGTGGGGCCACTTGTTAAGAAACGGCAGCAGAAAATAATAAATACACATTTTTATGCTGATTATTTTGTTGAGTGTTTTCTAGAAAGATGAAAGTGTGGATGGCTGCTGATCATACTCCCAATGTGCGATGGACCTGTCCTTCTTTTGCCCACAGAGAGCTGGGGTAGACTCCCGCAGCTCTCCGTCACCCTAAACACGCGAAAAAGCAGGTGTAGTTATTGGATGTAAGGATGCATCAGATGTCGTCAGAACTTTACACTTCCTGTATGGTCAATAAATGCAGCGACAGTGAACACGGATCAGCGTCTCTCCACCCATAAACCCAGTAACGCATTAGTTTGCTCCGTGTTTGCACCTCTGCGCTCCAGTTTCAAGAAATTCCAGAAGAGCAGCAGCTCCACCTAGCGGCCAAAACCCCGCACTGCTGCTACAGCTGCGCTTGGAGAATGAAAACAGCAAATCCAGGCATTTGGTTACTGTACCAACCATTAGGATCCTGATCCATACCTACGATTTCTGTCCCGATCACTAGGATCCGGATCCAGGGCTGCAGTTCCTGAGAACTAAGGTTCTGATCCAGACCTGTGGTTCCTCTATTGACCAGTGTGATCTGGATCCAGACCTGCGGTTCCTCCTCTGACCACTAGCATCCAGATCCAGGCGTACGGTTTCGGACCACTAGGATTTCGATCTAGACCTGAGATTCCTTTATTGACACTAGATCCAGATCCAGATATACAGTTCCTCTACCGACCAGCAGGATCCTGTTTAAGACCATTGGTTCTTCCTCTCACTACTAGGATGTGGACTGAGAGCTGAGGTTTTTTTTTTTCAGACCGATAGGGTCAGGATCCAGATCTGTGCTTTCTCTATTGACCAAAGGGTCCTGATCCATTCTTCCAGTTCTTATACCGACCACTAGGATACAGCTCCAGGCCTATGTTTCTATTACAAATCACTGGGATCCTAGTTCAGACCTGCAGTTCCTCTATTGACCACGAGGATCTGGATCCAGACCTGCCGTTCATCCTTTGACCATTAGGGTCTGCTGTTCCTTTTCCAGCCACTAGGGTCCTGATTTAGACCTGGGGTTCCTCTAACGACAACTAGGCTCGGGATACAGGCCTGCAGTTAACTATTAACTGGTCTAAATCCACCATACTACCACTGAACTCTAACATCTGGGATGTGGCAACTGGCACTGGACCATTCTCAATCACCACCGGCAACATCAAATACCTGGGAATTAACATCTCCCCTAAGCTGTCAGAGTTATTTGGCCTTAACTACAATCCATTCCTGAACATGATAGAAGAAAACCTAAAACGTTGGATGAATTTACCAATAAATCTTATTGGTAGAGTTGCCACAGTTAAAATGACCTACTTCCCATGGTAAATTATCTCTTTTCAATGATTCCCAGCAAGCCTCCAACCCTCTGGTTCAAATCTCTAGATTCAATAATTATACATTATTATTGGAAAAGTAAAAAGGTCAGAATTAAACTATCGACGTTACAAAAAAATAAATTAAACGGTGGTCTGGAGGCCCCAAACTTCCAGCATTACTATCTCGCAAATAAACTCCAGTATGTTTATAAATGGATTAAACCAAACGAATCAGATTGTTCTTGGATAGGGCTAGAACAATTATTTTGTAAAGAAATCAATATCTCTGATTTGCCATTTATAAGCCGCACTATTACCAGACACCCCTGCTTCAAAAATCCAATCATTGCCTCAACTCTGACGGCCTGGTGGGACTTTTACCAAATGACTAATACCACGGTATCACCAAGTAAATACACTCCTATTTGGAATAATCCGGATTTTTTGATGAACAGAAAACCATTACATCTCTCATCATGGATCACTAAGGGCATCACGCATCTTAAAGATATCTATGAAAACAACACCCTGGTTTCTTTCTCTCACCTCGTACAGAAGTATAGCATTGGAGGAAATCAATTTCTAGAATACCTTCAAATTAAATCTATTGTTAAAACAAAACTTAATAGTAAAACACCAAACCTTAGCCTTCCACCACTGGTATTAGATTTAACCCAAATTACTAGTCAACAGAAAATTTTATCCAAAATCTATAAGTTAATTGCAACAAACAACCCAACAATGTCCATCCCATCAATTACATGGGAAAAAGATTTAGAGATTACCTACAATGCTGACTTCTGGACCCAAATCTGTAAAAATATATTTACACATTTTATATATATATATATATATATATATATATATATATATATATATATATATATATATATATATATATATATATATATATATATATATATATATATATATATATATATATATATAATACTTTGTGTGATATCTTTATGAATGTACATATTGGTTCTGCCTTGTATAAATTTACTTTTTTATCCTGTTCCTTTTTATTCTTTTTGATTTTCATTCCTTTTTTGGAACCTTGAGAGACAAAGTCTGCACAATCAAATTCCTGGAAAATAAAGTTCATTCATATTCTGTCTATGGTTCTATTTCTGAAGCTCCTAAACTTTATTTATTTGTGCCTGTAGATGGAAGCATTTTACACATTTTCTCTGTAATAGAAATTATTTTATTGGTGAAGACGTCATGACTGCTGAGAGTTAAAGGAATACACTCTCAACAGAGTGAGGACTCTTTGTCGTCCTGGCAACAGCACTGAACAGAAACCTGGGGTTGTTCTTATTCCCCTCTATTAATGATCAATAATAAGCAGTTCTGGCTTTGCGATGTACAGTCGTGGCTGCTCTCAATCACCTTCTGGGCCAAATCCTGACTGACAGCAGCCCGTTCTTTCATAATCACTTCTTGGAGTTTGTCAGAATTACTGGGTTTTTGTTTGTCCACCCGCCTCTGGAGGATCGACCACAAGTTCTCAGTGGGATTAAGATCTGGGGAGTTTCCAGGCCATGGACCCAAAATGTCAACGTTTTGGCCTTATGGCACGGTGCTCCGTGGTGCTGGAACCCGCATCGTTCTTCACCAAACTGTTGGATTGTTGGAAGAAGTTGCTGTTGGAGGTGTTCTGGTACCGGTCTTTATTCATGGCTGTGTTTTAGGGCAACATTGTGAGTGAGCCCCTCCCTTGGATGAGAAGCAGCCCCACACATGAACGCTCTCAGGATGCTTCACTGTTGGCACGACACAGGACTGATGGTGGCGCTCACCTTTTCTTCTCCGGACAAGATCAATCTGTCCCTGGTGTTTGTTTGGAGAGAAGTGGCTTCTTTGCTGCTCTTCTGGACACCAGGACATCTTCCAGAAGTCTTCTCCTCACTGTGCGTGCAGATGTGCTCACACCTGCCTGCTGCTGTTCCTGAGCTCTGCACTGGTGGCGCTCCGACCCCGCAGCTAAATCCTCTTTAGGAGACGATCCTGGCGCCTGCTGGACTTCCTTGGACGCCCTGAAGCCTTCTGAACAAGAGTTGAACCTCTTTCTTGAAGTTCTTGATGATCCTATAAATTGCTGATTTAGGTGCAATCTTAGTGCCACAACATTCCTGCCTGTGAAGGCATTTTGTTTTTGCCAGAAGAACCATGCAATTCATCTGATCCATCTTCATAACTTTCTGGAGTAAATGTAAATTGCTATTGTAAAAACTTAAGCAGCAACTTTTCCAACTTTTCCAATATTTACGTAATTCTCAAAACTTTTGGCCACGACTGCACTATCAGACTGTCTAAGCAAAGTTCTTCTACATTATTGAGACAGCACTTTCTTTTCAGCTTTCTTGAGGTCTGTTTCAAAACCTGCAATTGTATATGTCTGATACATGGACCCACTGCAATCAGATGAATTTTATTTTGTTTTTACACAAAAAAGACAAGATTACAGGAGGATCGACTAACATTAGCAGGTGACAGTGTGCTGAGCTGTGGTATAACCCTGGTCTGTGTGGAAAAACATTCAACAAAAAGTCACGCAAAGGAAAATGTTTTTGTTTAAAGAAAAACCTTTTCTAACTGTATAGAAATATCTACAAATTAAATATTGTAGCAAAATCTTTACTCCATCAAGACCTGCTGAGAGGGCAGCACGGTGGCTTAGTGGTTAGCACTGTTGCCTCACAGCAAGAAGGTTCCCGGTTCAATTCCCGGCCCGGTGGGTCTTTCTGTGTGGAGTTTGCATGTTCTCCCCGTGCTTGCGTGGGTTTCCTCCGGGTACTCCGGCTTCCTCCCACAGTCCAAAAACATGCAGTGTAGGTTAATTGATCTTCCTAAACTCTCCCTAGGTGTGAATGTGAGTGTGATTGGTTGTTTGTATGTGGCCCTGGATAGACTGGCGACCTGTCCAGGGTGTACCCCTGCCTTTCGCCTGATATGCGTCGGGATAGGCTCCGACAGACCCCCGTGACCCGGAAACGGATAAAGCGGGTATAGATAATGGATGGATGGGACCTGCTGAGACTGATGAAGGCCACTTGGTGGAGGTGTTACGTAAACTGACTCGGTTGAAGGAAAGGGTGGTGGTGCTGCGCCACTGACCCAGTTAAAGACAGGTTGAAGGGTGGTGGTGCTGCGTCGCTGACCCAGTTAAAGACAGGTTAAAAGGTGGTGGTGCTGCGTCACTGACCCAGTTAAAGACAGGTTGAAGGGTGGTGGTCCTGGGTCACTGACCCAGTTAAAGACAGGTTGAAGGGTGGTGGTGCTGCGCCACTGACCCAGTTAAAGACAGGTTAAAGGGTGGTGGTGCTGCGCCACTGACCCAGTTAAAGACAGGTTGAAGGGTGGTGGTGCTGCGCCACTGACCCAGTTAAAGACAGGTTGAAGGGTGGTGCTGCTGCGCCACTGACCCAGTTAAAGACAGGTTAAAGGGTGGTGGTGCTGCGCCACTGACCCAGTTAAAGACAGGTTAAAGGGTGGTGGTGCTGCGCCACTGACCCAGTTAAAGACAGGTTAAAGGGTGGTGGTGCTGCATCACTGACCCAGTTAAAGACAGGTTGAAGGGTGGTGGTGCTGCGTCACTGACCCAGCTAAAGACAGGTTGAAGGGTGGTGCTGCTGCGCCACTGACCCAGTTAAAGACAGGTTGAAGGGTGGTGCTGCTGCGCCACTGACCCAGTTAAAGACAGGTTGAAGGGTGGTGGTGCTGCGCCACTGACCCAGTTAAAGACAGGTTAAAGGGTGGTGGTGCTGCGCCACTGACCCAGTTAAAGACAGGTTGAAGGGTGGTGCTGCTGCGCCACTGACCCAGTTAAAGACAGGTTGAAGGGTGGTGCTGCTGCGCCACTGACCCAGTTAAAGACAGGTTGAAGGGTGGTGGTGCTGCGTCACTGACCCAGCTAAAGACAGGTTGAAGGGTGGTGGTGCTGCGCCACTGACCCAGTTAAAGACAGGTTGAAGGGTGGTGCTGCTGCGCCACTGACCCAGTTAAAGACAGGTTAAAGGGTGGTGGTGCTGCGCCACTGACCCAGTTAAAGACAGGTTAAAGGGTGGTGGTGCTGCGCCACTGACCCAGTTAAAGACAGGTTAAAGGGTGGTGGTGCTGCATCACTGACCCAGTTAAAGACAGGTTGAAGGGTGGTGGTGCTGCGTCACTGACCCAGCTAAAGACAGGTTGAAGGGTGGTGGTCCTGGGTCACCAACCCAGTTTAAGAGAATTGTGGTGGTCCCGGGTAACTGGCCCGGTTGAAGACCCATGTCAGTCAGGTTGGAACCGCTGCAGGGTCATTACAAAAAATGAACAAAATCTCCAGACCGACGATCCTGGGAACTGCAGAAGTTCGGTCACTGGTCCACAAAAGGAAGAGGAGGAAGTCATGATCAGGTCAAGCATGTTTACAATTGTCAAAAATTCAACAAAAATACATTTACACATATTGAAGGTATTTTCACAAGAGGTTCATACATCATTTACAAAATTTAAGGTCTTTAACCAGCAAATAATTTATCATTGTGTCATACAAGTTCACTTTTTAATCTCGATAATTAAAGCCAGACTGAAGATACTTGTTTTAAAGTTGTAAAAAGCAAGAAAAAGGAAAAAGCAAGTGTTAAATAAAAAAACAAAACTTTTCTTCTTTCAGACTGTGAAAAATCATTTTCAGTGTTGCTGCCTTCTACCAAACTTTACCACCACACATAACTTCATCAGACAGCGTTTGCTGAATCTCAGAAGCAGGTGAAGTCAGCTGTAATGCAAAAAGGGGGCGGAGTCAATTCCCTAAAACCAGCTGCTCTGAGCGGTGCTATGAATTCACGGCTGAAACAGTTGCTGTAGTCCTGCTTCTCTGTGGGACCAAAACGAGGCCTTTTGTACACTGTGAACTTTTGAGAATAATAATAATGATAATAACAAACAAAGATTACAAAAAAAAGGTAAAAAAACAACATCCTACATGTATTTGGACTGCAGGTGTCCTACTCCACAGACCTGAATCCAGTGCAAAACCCCAACTGCACAAATGTTGGGATGCCTTCAGAGTGTAAATGAAAACAGAATTCACAGATTCGCAAATCTAATAAACCCATATATCACTCACACAAAAACAGAGAACATTTGAAGCATGAAGCAGTAAAATGTGTTTTCCATGTGACTAGAATTTGGGTTTATAAGGTCTGAAAATCTGATGCTGTTGCAGGGCGTCTTGGTTTCTCTACAACATCACATGGACCTCAAGGGCAGTTCTTCTGGACTGGTGCACGGGGGTGGTGGTTGCCCTCTCATAGGAGGTGGTCCCTGAAGGTCCATGCAGGGTTGCTGGAGAAGACAGCCTGGTGTTGTTAAACCCTAGACCCAGGAGACACTGGACCTCTGAAATGGCCTGGGAACACCTCAGTGTTTGACCGGAGGAGCTCAAGGAGGTGGCCAGAGAGAGGGAGGTGTGGACCTCTGCTTGCACAGCTGCCTCCACCATCCCAACCCTGATGAGAGGAGATTAATGGATGGCTGAATATTTTATCATCATTTTATTCTCTTTCTATAATATTTAACGCTTGTCCAGTATTTTTTTAAACAACTCACTAAAATAGAGCATCTTACTTTTGTCTCTACAGTAAGCAGGGATGTTCCTTCACATCATGTTGTGCATATCAATCAACTGAGGCTGTTAGTGTTATGTAACAATACAACAAATGTCAAAATTTTAAATTAGAAATCAGAAATTGATAACAAAATTGTCCAACAGCTGTCACAGAACAGGCTCAGAGTTTGTTGGATTGTTTGTTGTCTCTGAAACTTCCCAGGACACAGATTCCTTCAGACTCTCAGTAGGCCCTCCTGATCTCGTATGGCGACCAGGAGCTGACGCCGTCCTCCTTCGGCCAGGACGAGTGGGCCTCAGTGCTGCCGGTGAGGCTGCTGTGGCCGTCCGCCGCCTCGTCTGTCACCATCTTGGACAGATCTCCGACAGGGCTGCTCATGTAGGGGGGGCAGGGGAAGGAGGAGGAAGGCGGAGGAGGGTAGGGGCTGCTGTTGGTCAGAGGGTGGTAGTGGACATCCTCCAGGGAATGCAGGGTGTAGGGATGGCTGCTGGGAGCAGCGCCCAGGGAGGAGCCTCGGCTGGGGGAGCGGTACTGAGAGGGACTACCGGGTGTCTCTGGGCTGGGGAGGGAGGCTGGGACGCTGACTGGGGCCAGGTTGTCTGGACAGAGGGCCTCCACCTGGGACACTGGCTCTGGACCGGGCTGCTCCCAGGGTTCCCTCTGGTGCAGGAAAACAGAAGAGGAAAATCAGAATGTGTGGTACATTTAGTCATACCTGTGCCAATGAGGGTTTTCAGGCATAAAGAACATAAAAATGCTTTTATTTGATATAAACATCACAGTTTTGGGTTTGTTTGTGTCAGTGACGTCTTCGGGATGTTCTAGCGCTCCCACGTGGACCAATTCCTGAGCTGTGGGTGTTTGTACGAGGACATGATGGGTCTGGATGATTGACAGCTCGCAGAATCGATGACAGTTTATAAGTCCACATCACTTCAGGAATGATCCACACTGCATGTTCACCCAGAAGTTAACTCCGTATGTTTTCTTGTCAGAGGCCAAACATGATTTCTTGTTTCTCTTTTGTTGCAGACTTGCGTTTCCATGAATCAAGCAACATTTTCTGCTGGAATCTTGTTTGTGGTGGTGAAACACCAAAGATAAGACTGAATTCAGAGTCGTGAAGGAGAAAGTGGAGTTGTTTTTTGTTGTTTGTTGTTCTTAATATCCCACATTAAGAAGCCTGCCTGGAGAACTCAACTGCGGTTGGTTATATGGTTTATAATAGTTATAAACATCCGAGCCGTCATCAACCCTCCCTCCGTTAACTCCTCCATCTCCGTCACTCGCCCCGCTGTTTTTGACCAGTTTGAACCTGTCAGTCTTCGCTGGAGGAAATAACTGGTCATATGAAGCCTTCTGGGTCTCCTACAGATCCGATTCCACCTCGTCTTTTTGAAGACGTTTTTCTATCTTCTAGTCTGGTTAGCGGGGTTGCACCCTCAGGTTTTAAGCATGTGGTAGTAACACCGCGGATTAAGAAGCCTGGCTTAGATTCCTCCAAACTTTCAAATTATAGGTCCAAGTTCCCTTTCCTTTCTGAGGTTCTTGAGAAAATTGTTCACGTTCACTACCAGTTGAGGTGATGTTATTTGGGCCCGGTGGTGCCTCCAAGACGCATGTCGACTCGGGCTTTTTAATCAAACACGTGACATGCACGGCAGCAGGCCTGGCTGTAAAACGGGACATCAACTGCACCTTTAATACTCGCATTAGTTCGGTGGTCAAGTCCAGCTTCGGTCACCTACGGAGACCGGCCGAGCTTAAGCCTTTTCTTTCCTGACATCACGTTTAGATGATCCAGTTATCCAGAAATCAGTCGCTCGGCTGCAGTCAGTCAAAACGCTGCTGCCCGACTGTTAGTTGGTGCAAAGAAACGAGTACATGTTACTCCAATTTTAGCATGACTTCATTGGCTCCCGGTTCGTTTACACGTTGATTTTAAAACTCTTTTATTTGTCTTTAAACGTCTCAGTGGTCTCGCTCCAAAGTACCTGCTGACCAGCCGTTCACTCCTTCACGCTCCCTCAGCTCAGCTGATCAGTGCTCGTTAGTCGCCTCTAAGACTCAGAGGAAGCTTCGAGGCGACCGCGCTGGTTCAGTCGCCGGCTCAGAACCGTGGAACCAGCAACTTTACTCATCAGGCAGACCGACTCACTTCCTGTTTTTAAATCCTCCCTAAAACATACTTAAACACTTTGGCTTTTAAATCAGTTTGGGATCTCAGCATTAGTGTTTTATCTTATTGTTTCATTTTTGTTTCATGCTTTCATGTTTACATTCGTTTTTACATGTTTTTAATTTTAATTTTAAATGTTTCTCTCATTTTATTTGTGATTAGGTCTGTCTTAAACTTATGTCTATCTTTACTGTTGTTGTCATTTCCTCCACTACTTTAAAGTCGTTCTGGCTTTGACGATACCAAGTGATGACAAGGTTTAAGAGCTACTTTGCCGCTTTCTTCCTTAGAACACATCTTACAGGGTTATGGTTTGTAAACATTTTGAAAGGTTCATGTCTACATTCAGACCAGCTCAGTGTCTGTACCCTCTTCTTCCACAGTCACGAGTTTGTAAAGTCACTGAATGTGGGTTTACATTGATCTTGATAAGAAGAGTGTGCAGGTTCCTGGAGCAGATGCTGAAGGCAACAGAACTTTTCTGCATTAATGTTGCCATCACAGAAGAAGACGTGAGCTTTGGAGTCTGATACAATTCCAGACCATCACAGAGCCTGAATTCTGGACTGGTTGCTGATAACATTCTAGATTCTTTTTCTTTTTGGTCCAGAGCACTAGGTGCCTAAATCCAAAACACTGAAAAGAAAAACAAAAAGGTCACTGGTCAGAAACGTATATTAGACTGTCATCTGCATGTATTAATTAACACAAGATGATGCTGATTGGGAGTATGTGGAATCAGAGGTTCCTATGAGGAGCCTTGTGCTACTCTTCAGTTACAGAACTCCATGTTTCTATAGTGATAGTCCATCCAATATACCTTCAAGTCACGAGATATCACCTCTGGACAATCGCTAGTTCACGTATGCCGTTTTATTTTTTTATTTAATCTCCATCATTTAATTGCCTCGTACCTATTTTGTAATTTTTTTGTTTGTTTGTTTTTTTTTTTACTGTTGCAGGTTTTAAATACTGTACAGCAATGGAAGTAAATTAACAAATGATATTATGTTTAATAAAAATAATGTCTACAAGAAATAAATCTTGTGAGATATGCTAAATTAAAAAGAAAAATGCATTTTCCATTTTGTGCCAACTTGTTTCTTGTTTCCTGTTTGTAGTTTTACAATGGATGCATAAATATAACAAAATGTCTGATGTCCTGATACTACAAGAAAAAGACTTGGTGGAGATTCCACCATGGGATGTCGTCACATGTAGTGCCAAGTTCTTCACAGACAAAATCCAAACTATTACTGAAAACCGAAAACCGGTTTAAACACCACGACACAGTTTCACCCCGTTACCAGCAGAGACCTGGAGGACATCTGACATCTGAACTCCTCCTCTGGATGTTCAGACGTCCTGCCGACAGGTTTGTTCAAAAAGGTCCCTGAGATTCTGGAGTGAGACCTGCTACAGATCCTGGACTGGTCCTTAATGTCAGGTGTGTTTCCAGAACCACTAAAAACAGCTGTAATTAAACATCTGCTGAAAAAGGGACAAGCTTGACTAGACACAAATGGACACTACAGCCGATCTCAAAGCTCCCTTTTTTAAGTAAGATAATTGAAAAAGCAGTTTTTCACCAGCTCAATTACATTTTAACAAAATAACTGCTATGATGCTTCCAGTCAGGTTTTAGACAGAACCACAGCACTGAGACGGTTCTGACCAAAGTGTTTAATGACATTTGTCTGAATACAGACGGTGGAAACGTGTCAGTCTGAGTTTTACTGGATCTCAGTGCTGCGTTTGATACAGTTGACCACAAAACATTACTGAAAGGACTGGAGAACTGGGCAGGTCTTTATGGAACTGTACTGAACTGGTTCAAAACGTACTTAGAGAACAGGAAATACTTTATGTCAATAGGTAAATTTACATCTGAGCAGACAAGAATCACATGTGGAGTTCCCCAAGGTTCCATCCTGGGACCTCTTCTGTTTAACATTTACAAAAAATAAAAATAAAAACAAAATAAATAAACTACCACAGCTATGCAGAGGACACACAGATATATATTACAGTGTCACCAGGAGACCGAGGCCTGTACAGGCTCTTGGTAAATGCATTGTGGATGTTTGGAGCCAAAGAGAAACGATCACAGGTCACCACAGAGCTTCAATCTATACACCTAAAAACCACCAACCAGACCAGAAATCTGGGTGTAGTGATGGACTCAGACCTGAATAAAAACACTTTAAGACAATAACAAAGTCAGCCTACTATCACCTCAAGAACATATCAAGGTAAAATCTGATGTCCCAGCAGGACCTGGAGAAACTAGTCCTGCATTCATCTTCAGTAGACTTGATTATTGTAACACCATCTTCACAGGTCAGTTAGACAACTGCAGCTCATCCAGAACTCTGCTGCTCCAGTCCTCACTACGACCAAAAAACTGGACCACATCAGTCCAGTTCTGAGGTCTCTACACTGGCTGTCTGTCTGTCAGAGGACAGACCTTAAAGTTCTGATGCTGGTCTATAAAGCTCTGAATGGTCCAAAATACATCAGTGACTTCCTGACCCACTATGAACCTTCCAGACCCCTCAGGTCATCTGGATCCAGTTTTTGGGTGGTGGGTGGTGGATGGGTGGTGGATGGGTGGTGATGGGTGGTGGTGGGTGGTGGATGGGTGGTGGTGGGTGGTGGTGGGTGGTGGATGGGTGGTGGTGGGTGGTGGATGGGTGGTGGATGGGTGGTGGTGGGTGGTGGATGGGTGGTGGTGGGTGGTGGTGGGTGGTGATGGGTGGTGGATGGGTGGTGATGGGTGGTGATGGGTGGTGATGGGTGGTGATGGGTGGTGGATGGGTAATGCAGCATCCTCCAGGTCTGAGAAGCGAGGCCAACCCAGAGAGCTGGTCCTCGGATCAGCAGGGGTCAGACAGTTTCCATGTGTGTGAGATCCAAACAGAACTATTGTGTAGTAACTATAAGTTGTTTACATTCACAGAATATACTTTTTGTTGACAGAAGAAGAAGATATAATTGTTATATTTGCTCTCTGAAGACATTTGATCAAGAGTAGACATCCACCAGTCCACAGATGGACAAACTGTCTACAAATTACTCCGTTTAGTTCTGTAGCTACTCTTCCTAGAAGTAAATGTTCAGCCAAGATGACACAATGCAGAATGTTCAACGAGGTCACAAAGACCCACGAGGAATCCGCTAAAGACTTGACAACATCACTGGAACTGGAAACATCTCTGTTAGGGTTAGTTCATGGATCTCCATGAAGAACACCTCAACATCAAACCATCATCCCAGTGGTCAACAATGGTGGAGGGGGGGTCCTGGTTTGGGTTTAAGTCACAGCCTCAGAGTCTGGACCACTTTCCATCATGAAGGGAAAAATGAATGTCCAGGTTCACCAAACTCTCCTTCAGGATCATGTCAGGGTGTCCAGCAGCTGAAGCTTAGTAGAAGCTGAGTGCTGTAGCATGACAACGATCCTAAACCACCACAGGATGACTTCAGACAAACAAAATCCACCTTTTAAAGTGACCCAGTCACAGTCCAAACCTGAACCCTGTAGAGATGCTGTAGAACGAGCTCCAGCGAGATGTTCACACCAGACATCCTACAAATGTGTCTGAGCTGAAGCAGTTCTGAAAAGAAGAACTGTCCAGAAGTCCTCCTGGACGCTGAGCAGCTCTGATCCAGAGATCCTGGAAGATCTTGCTGAAGTCACTGCTGCTGAAGGAGCTTCAACCAGCTGGTAGCTGCAGGAGAAACTTCCTCCAGAAGTGTGAGCTGTGCACGAGTACGTTAAATAAAGACAAAAAATAAGCGTCTGTGTTTTGTGTCGGCCACTGAGGCTTGGATGAAGATCAGATTACATTTTACAGCGAATTCAAGCAGGAAACCAGCTAATTCCCAACAGTTCACTTTCTTTTCTTTCTTTCTTTCTTTCTTTCATTTTAGGCAGCAGAAATTCACCAGCAGCAGCAGCAGATGGTGCTCTTGAAGGGGAATGACACATGTGACACCCAGTCGAGAGTTTCTGTCGTAACGTTTGGAGGACGGGCGTGCACAGATAACAGATCAGCCAGCCTGCCAACAGAGCAGCGTTGTCCTCTGTTTCTGTGGAAGGGAGGGAAGTACCTACCGGCAGCGAAACCACACGGCTATCAGTGGGAAATGAGGAGCCACCTGCTGAGTACCGATTAAGAGGAAACACGTTTAAAACTGAAGTCTTTGTCTGGATCTGCAGGGCCACTGGACAGAACAGTGGTGTCTGTAATTCATCGTTCATCAGACGCCATTACGTTTAGAATTAAAGGTCCAACCATTAGGATGCAGGGACAGCTAGTTCTAAGCGAGGAACGCTCCATCTCCTCCATCAACTCCATCACCTCCATCTCCTCCATCACCTCCATCCCCTCCATCACCTCCATCACCTCCATCAACTCCATCTCCTCTATCACCTCCATCCCCTCCATCAACTCCATCACCTCCATCATCTCCATCTCCTCCATCTCCTCCATCACCTCCATCTCCTCCATCACTTCCATCTCCTCCATCACCTCTATCATCTCCATCACCTCTATCATCTCCATCACCTCTATCATCTCCATCACCTCCATCACCTCCATCACCTCCATCACCTCTATCATCTCCATCATCTCCATCACCTCCATTACCTCCATCTCCTCCATTACCTCCATCTCCTTCATCTCCTCCATCTCCTCCATCACCTCCATCTCCTCCATCACCTCCATCTCCTCCTTCACCTCCATCACCTCTATCATCTCCATCACCTCCATTACCTCCATCACCTCCATCACCCTCCATCACCTCCATCACCTCCATCTCCTCCATCATCTCCATCTCCTCCATCACCTCCATCTCCTCTATCACCTCCATCTCCTCCATCACCTCCATTACCTCTATCATCTCCATCACCTCCATCTCCTCCATCACCTCCATCTCCTCGCCCTTAACTCCAAACATGTGCAGTCTCTGGGATTTAGCACTTTCATTTTCATTGTAACTAATTCTTCTTTTACGTCTGTAAACCATCTCAAACCTTCAACCACGACGTCTTTCATGCACGAGGGTTTGGACAAGTCAACTGTTCTGTATTATAATCATTCAGGCCACTTTTCCAACATCCACATGCAGCACACCAACCCAACGGGAAAAGGCTCGGCTTCAAACCTACCAAGACCATCTCCACCTAAACAAAACACAATACCAACGCCAAGCAGCTAAGAGAACACGTCAGAAAAAAACAAGAACACAGAACAGCCTCACTGTAGCGGCCAGTGGCTACAAACAGCAGCCTGTCAGCGGTTTAAGCTGAGACTCCACAGACGGCAACGGTGCAAGGACGAGCAGTCGCAGGCAAAAACCAGAGGCTGCACAACCGGAACTGGACAAAGCCTACATGACACCACCATGCCTTAACTGCAGAGTCAGTTTGACGCCCATTAGTCGAGATTACCCATTTGCTAGTGGTCCAGTTGGTCACCCCGAAGGATCCCGGAATGACGTGGGGCAAAAGTGGCTTGACCCAAGGACCCATCTGCTCCGGCTGCTGGTGATGGAGCAGCAGCGAGCGAGAAGCCACGATGCCACACGTTCTTCAGCCCTTGCTAGCAGCTGCTCCCTAGCAGCGTCTTATGTCAGAGCGCCAATCACCTGCTCGCTGCAGTCATAGAGAACCAGCAGGCAGCGGTAAGTTGTCATGTTCTGCCCCCTGTTCATCACATCTGCTGAAGTTGTTTATGGCATTGACAACGTTAACCACTTTCATAAGTAACGTCATCTAAAGTCTGTGTGACCAATCAAAATCCTTTTCGCTGTCTCAGACCTTTTCTGTCACCAGCATAAGTGTACCGAAGCAGGACTACTGAAACAGGATCCCGTAAAGGTCCGGGTCTGGTCCTTGTTCTGAGCAGAATATGCCTGAAGTAATTTAACTGTCAACTGTTGCTGATCCTGATGGCTGTGAGGTGTCAGTCATCCAGATCCATCAATGTTCCTGACATATGTCCCATGGCTCTGCAACTGTTCCACACGGGGGCGCTAGAACATACTGAGGAGCTCACTGATACAAACAAACCCAGAACTGTTCTATTTGACAGGAATTAATACATTTATGGACATTGATTTCAATTAAAAGCAGTTTTATAGTTTGGTTCCTGAAAATACTCAATGAGTCAGTTATGACTAAATGTAGTAAAAAGTCCGTCAAACGTTCCTCCACAAAACCTCTAAAAACTCTCTGTTCCACAACCGGAAAATCACTCTTAGTCGAGTAGATGGTGACCTACCAGGAATAAATGCGATGACTCTCCGCCGAAGGGTGGCAGCAGTGAGGATATGGCCGGTGAAGGTAGGAAGGACCCCCCAGAGCTGGAGAAGGTGGCTGCACTGCGGTAGTCGCCGAAGGTCTCTGGATAGTAGCTGTCAATGAGGGAGGAGTAGCTGCTCATGGTGGAGGGTTCACAGCCAAGCGGTTTACCTCCGAGGGTGGAGGAGTAAACATCCGGGGAGAACTGCTTGGTGGTCGTGCAGAAGTCCGAGTCGGAGATGAAAGGACGCCTCATACCGTAGTAGCTGGGCAGCATATGAGAGCCTGAAGGACAGGGAATCACGACAGCCAGGGATGAATGTTTACACTCCAACCGGTCCAAATGTGACTGAAACAGATGTATCCTGAGGCTCACCTGGCATCTGGACATATGAGGGTGGAGTGGTCGATCCTCCCTGTGACAAAACAGAAGAACTTAGATGGAACCAAAATAAAGTGCATCATTACTATTTTCACTCACAAAAGAGTAGACTTATGGAATGTAAGGAATAACTGTGAAATGCAGAGAAAATAATGAGGTTTGGGCTTTATTTGTTTCTCCAAACTCAGAAAATGTTCATTTTTCACTTCAGAGTTCTCCAATGTTCTCTACTGAGCACAGTTCAAGACTGCAGGCATACCAGTATAGCACCTAAACCCCCTACTCCTGTGTATGAAGTTCACGGACATTCCTGGAACACATGTCGGCTTGAAAGGTTGCAGATGTTCCTGTAAAGTCTCAGAGAGCTTTTCTGCATTAATGCTGCCATCCCAGAAGTGCAGATGAGCTTTGGACATTGATACAACCCCAGACCACAGAGTCTGGATTATGGACATGTTACTGACAACATTCTGGATGGTCCTTTGAGTGGGACCACAACTCAGTGTCATCTGCATATAAACTGATATTTGCATTAATATACACATGATGAAGCTGAGTGGGACCATGTAGAATTAAAGAAGCAGAGTTTCAAATATTCCTCTGAGATAATGAAGCGACATCTGACAATGAGTCTTCCAGATGGACAGGGACGTCAAGAACAAGACGTCTGATGCAGCCGACCACAGTCAGTCAGCAACGTTTTTCTGCTGTTGACCTCAGGACCTAGTGGACCAGTAATTCATCTGCGTGTCTGCTTGTGCTGATAAGAGCAGATGCAGACGGCGGCTGCGCCTCGGGGATGTGAGTTCAGACGGCCTGCACAGCTCACACGGGACAGAGGAGCGCAGCGGCGCTCATTTGCATGCTGCTAACATGGAAGAGCTGATATTCGGCCCTCGCTGGCCGGGAGGCAGGCAAATTTTGAGGGCTGAATTTGAATGTGATTTGCCAGTGCCAAGACTTCCTCATGTGGCCCAGGTATGGCTCAGTGCATCTCTGAAGGCTGCATATGGAAATCAGCTTCAAGCTCAGACGGCCTGATAATGAGCGTGAGCGTGCAGGGCAGTGGCGATGGACCTTGTGACCTTGTTTCACGGAGAAACTTTTCCTTCCTATGCAAAATACTTGTTGTATCATGTTACACAATTACTTTTCACACAATTCTATCTTTGAAAAGCTCAATCTTTCATAATGGGTCACGTCTAAACACGTTTTGTGTTTATATTGTGAATTGACGGGAACCTTTCATTCATGATTGTGTCTTGGCCCGTTCCTGCGTCTTCCTCCTTTTATATGCTCATCATTTGAATGTCTGTTTCTGGCGTCAGCTGTGGTTGCCTTTTAGCTGCCATTTTCACAACCGTCTCTGGAGCATTTTGAGACATAGCTGGCTGGATCTTCGGAGGTACACTCGATTTCTGGCTGTTTATGCAACTGCTGCATGTCCGGACCCAACTCTGCAGAAACTGCGTGATGGAGAATCATCTGAAAACGTCACGTCTCTGGACCTCCACCGCAGCCGTTCGTGTCCCAGCCTGAGCACTGCGGTCGGCGGTCGCTCCTCTCCATCAGTGGCTCTTTATTACCCCGTCAGATAAAAGCTGGCGTTGCGATGTTTGCTGTGTGACTCTGCAAACATCAGTTATACACATGCAAGTCGCCCTTCACAGACAGCAGGGAGCTGCAGCGCTCTGCTCCCCATAACGACACGATCCTGTCGTTTCCATCTAGTTTGGCGTTTGTCTTTTGTAAAAGCTCAATCGTCGTTCATAGTGGGTCTTAGTAACGGAGAAATACAGCCTCAGGTCAACAACACCTAACTTTATTAAAGCATGACATTATTTATTTAACGAAAATGTAGCCAAAAACGGGAAAGCAACCATGCAGACAATACTAAGTACCCCCTAGGCGTTTCCACAGGATTTAAGAGGAGCAGCCAGGTGCTCCTAATCGCCATAATTGATGAACTGATCATCATAATTGATTAGATGATCATCACCTCTGGAAAAGCAGAGGTCTGTTTCACACAGTGTCTGAAGAGGCCGAGCTGCTCGGAAGTCTGTTCATCCGGCTTCACCATCCGGTCTGACGAGCATGACCCCAAGTCTGCCTGCCCCTCCGTACCTCTTTTATGAAGGAGTTATTCAATTCAATTATTCAAAAACAGAAATAATAGAAAAAAAAAAGATCCAGTGGAACCAGTGTTCAACGTGTTATTTGATGATTTACAGCAGTAAAGAAAAGCTGGTGGAGCCCTTCAACTGCATCATCAGATTTTCATCTCCGTCACAATAACTGACTAACAAAATGTTATTAAGCCAAAAACGTCCAACGTTATGAGAAATAAATATTTTAACAACCAGTTTTGTTGTCCAAAGTTAGAGTTGACATCTATGACACCTGTACAGGTGCATTTTATGAACCTAATTATTTATAAGTCACAATTTAAAGAGGACATGTTTTGTTGTTTTTTTTTCTACCAGACCTCCGTGACTGGTTGTGGGTTGTTCTGGAAAGATTGGGAAGGATCAAGAGGGATTGGGAAGGATCAAGAAAGATCTGGAAAAATTGGGTAGGATCGGAAAGGATCAAGAGGGATTGGGAAGGATCTGGAAGGATCAAGAAAGATCAGGAAGGATTGGAAAGGATAAAGAAAGATCTGAAAGGATCGGAAAGGATCAAGAAAGATCAGAAAGGATCTGGAAGGATCAGAAAGGATCAAGAAGGATCTGAAAGGATTGGGAAGGATCAAGAAAGATCAGGAAGGATCTGGAAGGATCAGAAAGGATCAAGAAGGATCTGAAAGGATTGGGAAGGATCAAGAAAGATCTGGAAGGATTGGGAAGGATTAAGAAAGATAGGAAATAATCTGAAAGGATCGGAAAGGATTAAGAAGAATCTGAAAGGATCGGGAAGGATCTGAGGAGGAAACCTCTCTAAAAGCATCAGCTTGTGCTATGATGCTATGCACAGACTAATATTTCTGATTTCGCCACTGAAGCATTTAAATGAGGCTTCTCCTTGAAAAGGTTCTCCAGCAGCTTGGCAGCTTCTCCAGGGTGGATTGGCTGAAGGAACCAGGAGCACCAGTGGATCAATTCAGGATTCTTCCAGCAGGGGCCTACTGAGCCCGACTTCAATCCACCCACAACTCCGCTGGGTTTTCCCAACTACACTTGGTGCCACCCTGGACGAGGCAGGCTGGGCTACTGAGGACTCAAGTCCTGGTCCTCACTTCAGCTCTGGCAGCACTGTTGTTTATGACACAACGCTTGAAATAAGGATGTTTGGACAGATTTGAGTAATTACATTTTAGGCTGGCATCAGCCAAGCTAAAATAGCTGGCTGTGAGTGACATCAGGTGAGTGCGGTCCAGGTCTTTGGGTTCCGCCCATTTACAACATGGTGACGTGCAGTACCATGAAAAAGAAGCTTCAAGAACACTTCAGAAAACCGTGGGGGACATCACCGAGGCTTCCACCCGTTCTTTTGATATAGTCTATGTCCTCACGTCCTGCTCTGAAGCAGGAAGAAAAAGGACAGATTGACACTAGTTTGTTGGTCAAAAACCAAAACAGCCACTGAAATAACCTGAAACTGACAAACGTAAGAATAAATAACAACTTACTGAGGACTGACTGGTGAAAACCAGACGTTTTGGAATTGTTGTCCAACAGAAATAAACTGGTCTGGACAAATGAGTTGGTTCCTCTGGAAAAGGTGCAAAACACCGTAACCATGGCAACCAAAGTGTGTCCAGTCATGAACGTCTCAGGTGAGACTGAGACTGTTTAAAGGGTTAAAAGTGGTCTCTGCTGTTTGGTTTCACGTGTCCACCACACTGAACATGGACCAGAGAAACCAAAGGAGACAGAAAAAAACCTTCTAGGCCAGCATGTTGAAGGAAAAGACTAGAAGACCATCTCCAAGCAGCTGGATGTTCATGTGACTACAGTTGGACATTTCATTCAGAGGTTCAGACTTCACAGGACTGTAGACAACCTCCCTAGACCTGGACACGAGAGGGGAAGAAACGGAAACCAAAGAGTCCAAAACAACTTTCAAAGAGATTCAAGGAGAACTCCAAGGTCCAGGTCCATCAGCGTCAGATCACACCATCCATCACTGTTGGAACCAAAGTGGACCACCAAGGAGGACTTAGCTGTTGGAAGAACGTCAGAAAGAAGCATACGGACAAACCACAAAGCTTCTGGGAGAAGGTCCTTTGGACAGACGAGACAAAACCAGAGCTTTTCCTGACAAGTCATATCTGATCTATGTTCACAGACATGAAGCCTTCAGAGAAAAGAAGACTGTGTCTGCTGTGAACCATGGAGGAGACTCGGTTCTGTTGTGGAGCTGTTTTTCCACGTCTGGTTCAGGGTGTCTTGAATCTCTGAAGGTACAAGGAAACTTCAAGTCCATCAAGATATTCTGGAGACAAATATGCTGCCCAGAATCAGAAAGCTTGGTCTCGGTCGCAGGTCATGGGTCCTCCAACAGGATCATGACCCAAAACACACAAATGAAACCAGCCAAGAAACACTCAGAAACAAACACTGGACTATTCCGAAGTGTCCTTCTATGAGTCCTGATCTACATCCAGTTGAACATCTGTGGGCGTCTGGAGCCTGCAGTCTGGAGAAGAAACCTCCAGACCTGAGACGTCTGGAGGTTTACAGGTCTACAGGTGGACACTCAGAGCCCATCACTGTGGTCCAGGACAGATGAATTAGTTTTAACCATTCAATCCAATCATTCAGCAATTTTCTGCAAATTATTTATTACTTTTGTCAATTTTTAGTTATCTCAGTCATTGTGGGTTTTTCTTTTTTAATTGAAGGGTACCAACTAATTTGTTCACACGAGTAAGTCTCTTTTAGGACAGTGTACTAGATTTACTCTTGTTGGGACTCCTTTTTCATTGATAGTGGCCAGTAGAGGAACCGCGGGTCTGGATCTGGACCCTAGTGGTCGGTAGAGGAACCACAGGGCGGGACCTGGACCATTGTGGGTTCTTTAGTTTCAAGTTTGAGTAGGAATAAGTGGTTGGTGTTTCTGTTTAGAGTATATGCTACCAAAAGTATACAGGGTTTCTGGGTTGTTGGCAGCCAGAAGACATGTATTTATGGGCTCCAGATATGGCTCCTAAGTAGCAGGTTCCATGGGGGGAGTCGGACCTTCCTGGATTTTGGGTTTTTGCCATGCTGTTTTCTCATTTCAACCCCAAGCCCACTCTCAACCCACTTTGACAGGCTTGCTGGCTGGGTACTCCACAACTGCCGTTTTCTGGCTCCAGGATGGATGAGAGCTGCCTGAAGCTACAAAACTCCACATGAAATCGTCAGCGGGGACAAAGCGGCCCGTCTCGCGGCAGGTTTATTGACATAATCCTGTAATTATCCACCTGCATATCTGTGGAGTGGACATGCCAACGCTGCACGCTCACAAAGAGCAAACACCGTCCTGTAAAAGCCTTTTGACACACCGTTGGGGGGATGAAAAGCCAGTCGTGCTCATGCATGCAGGCGTCTAAAGTGCAACCAGATTTCTCTGACTGTGTGTGTGTTTCTGGGACAACAATGGGAGGTTTGTCTGCTGCCTGTTCATGACGGAGGACAATATCGGCTGGCAGGTGTGCGTGGATCTAACTTTGCATACACGGCCTCGTCCGTGGCTTTTTCTCTGACTCAGTGCTACCTGTCTACTTCCAACCACCCCCTGCACCCCCACCCCCACCTCCAGGGAAGGTTTGGAAGATCACGGCCAATGCCAGCATTGTGCCGGAGCTCTTTTGTGAGGTCGGGACGGGACCCTTTGTCTCTTTCTGCACAAACTGTGCAGATATTTAAAGATGGTGCTTGGGAAGCGCCCGGGGGGGGGTTACAGGTGGTTAATGGATTCACCTCCGCCACACAAAACACCACAAATGTAAACAGGTAGAGACATTTTTAAAGGCACTGCCCTAATTGTTCATCAACAGAATGTCAACTGCGGCTTCAGTGTTTAGTTTGAGAGAAAAACCAAGTGGGGAAGGACAGGAGAGGAAAAATCCATGGACTTACGTTGTATCTGGGTCCGCTGGTCTGCCGGGATCGCTTCTCCGCCAGCAGGTCCTTGACCGTGTGCTTGACCCGAACGCCCTGGTACACTCTCTTAGAATATTCTGGACAGCAGAGAGAGAAGACACATCCTCTGGTGTCACAAATCCAGACACAGTTCTACCCTCGTCCAGATTTTCATCCATCTCCACAAATGTACGTTCATTTGAATGTTTCACAGTTTTATGTATATACAACTCTTTGGGATCGGTGTGTAAATGTCATGGAAATCTCCTTTGGTTTGGTTCATGCAAATGGTTGCTAAAAAGAGGCAATTACCTTCAAACACTTGCTGAAACACTTGCTGAAGTGAGCAAACAGGACGGGGTCTTCCAATCACAGACAACTACCGCTTCTTTAACTCACATCAAGATAAAAGTCATGTGGTCATAGTGGGTCTTAGTTTTAATTAAATCCAACCTCAGATTAACAAAAACATGGAAGTCGTTTTACTGTTCTCACAGTTCTGTTATTTATTTAACAAAAGTTAAGTCGGGTGGGGAGTATCATGTACACAAGTGCCCTCCTACTGCCTCCAAGATTCGCAAGGGCAGACCATCATCTTCAACTTCTTCATTGATAAACTGATCATCATCACTGATGAACTGACCATCAGCAGGTATGCAGACCTCTAGAAAAGCGTATGTTTTAGCAGTTTGCAGGCCTGTAGCATTAAGGTGTGTTTCAACACAATGCCAAGAGGGAAAGACATCTGTAATGGTCCAGTAGAAACAACAGCTGTTTTATCTGGAAAGACTTATAGAACAATTTCCACATTTTTCAACAGTCTACAATGAGAAAGATTCATCTATCCACCCATCTATTTTTTATACCCATTTTTTAATCCTTTGCAGGGTCACGGGGGAGTGCTGGAGCCTGTCCTGGCTCATTACAGGCGAGGGGCCGGGGTCCACCTGTACAGGTCGCCAGGTCATCACAGGGCCAAGAAAGATTAACACTAGCAGAAACCATTCAAGACCGATGTTAGTTCCATTCCAGCAGATTACCCCAATTACCCACACTGCTGTCAGTCAGTGAGTGGAATATGAGCTCCTCTGTAGACCAGAGTCTTCTAGAGAAACATGTGAGGACATCTATTTGCCTGATGAAGATTGACTGAAACATCTACTGAGGCTATCTGCTGCTGAAAGAAACATGTACTGAGGGTTCCTGCTGCTGAAAGAAACATGTACTGAGGGTTCCTGCTGCTGAAGGAAACATCTACTGAAGGTTCCTGCTGCTGCTGAAGGAAACATCTAGTGAGGGTTCCTGCTGCTGAAAGAAACATCTACTGAAGGTTCCTGCTGCTGAAAGAAACATGTACTGAGGGTTCCTGCTGCTGCTGAAGGAAACATCTAGTGAGGGTTCCTGCTGCTGAAAGAAACATCTACTGAAGGTTCCTGTTGCTGAAGGAAACATCTAGTGAGGGTTCCTGCTGCTGCTGAAGGAAACATCTAGTGAGGGTTCCTGCTGCTGCTGAAGGAAACATCTACTGAAGGTTCCTGCTGCTGAAGGAAACATCTAGTGAGGGTTCCTGCTGCTGAAAGAAACATCTACTGAAGGTTCCTGCTGCTGAAGGAAACATCTAGTGAGGGTTCCTGCTGCTGACAGAAACATCTACTGAAGGTTCCTGCTGCTGAAGGAAACATCTACTGAGGGTTCCTGCTGCTGAAGGAAACATCTAGTGAGGGTTCCTGCTGCTGAAAGAAACATCTACTGAAGGTTCCTGCTGCTGAAGGAAACATCTACTGAAGGTTCCTGCTGCTGAAGGAAACATCTATTGAAGGTTCCTGCTGCTGAAGGAAACATCTACTGAGGGTTCCTGCTGCTGAAGGAAACATCTACTGACGGTTTCTGCTGCTAAAGGAAACATCTAATGAGGGTTCCTGCTGCTAAAGGAAACATCTAGTGAGGGTTCCTGCTGCTGAAGGAAACATCTAGTGAGGGTTCCTGCTACTGAAGTAAACATCTACTGAGGGTTCCTGCTACTGAAGGAAACATCTACGGAGGGTTCCTGCTGCTGAAGGAAAACATCTACTGAAGGTTTCTGCTACTGAAGTAAACATCTACTGAGGGTTCCTGCTACTGAAGGAAACATCTACGGAGGGTTCCTGCTGCTGAAGGAAAAATTCTACTGAAGGTTTCTGCTACTGAAGTAAACATCTACTGAAGGTTCCTGCTGCCGAAGTAAACATCTACTGAAGGTTCCTGCTACTGAAGGAAACATCTACTGAAGGTTCCTGCTGCTGAAGGAAACATCTACTGAGGGTTCCTGCTGCTAAAGGAAACATCTACTGAGGGTTCCTGCTACTGAAGGAAACATCTACTGGGGGTTCCTGCTGCTGAAGGAAACATCTACTGAGGGTTCCTGCTGCTGCTAAAGGAAACATCTGCTGAAGGTTTCTGCTACTGAAGGAAACATCTACTGAAGGTTCCTGCTGCTAAAGGAAACATCTACTGGGGGTTCCTGCTGCTGAAGGAAACATCTAGTGAGGGTTCCTGCTACTGAAGGAAACATCTACTGAGGGTTCCTGCTACCTAAGGAAACATCTACTGCTGGTTCCTGCTACTGAAGGAAACATCTGCTGAGGGTTCCTGCTACTGAAGGAAACATCTGCTGAGGGTTTCTGCTACTCAAGGAAACATCTACTGAGGGTTCCTGCTGCTAAATGAAACATCTACTGGGGGTTCCTGCTGCTGAAGGAAACATCTACTGGGGGTTCCTGCTGCTAAAGGAAACATCTACTGAGGGTTCCTGCTGCTAAAGGAAACATCTACTGAAGGTTCCTGCTGCTAAAGGAAACATCTACTGGGGGTTCCTGCTGCTAAAGGAAACATCTACTGAGGGTTCCTGCTGCTGAAGGAAACATCTTCTGAAGGTTCCTGCTGCTAAAGGAAACATCTAGTGAGGGTTCCTGCTACCTAAGGAAACATCTACGGAGGGTTCCTGCTACTGAAGGAAACATCTACTGAGGGTTCCCGCTACTGAAGGAAACATCTACTGAGGGTTCCTGCTGCTGAAAGAAACATCTACTGAAGGTTCCTGCTGCTGAAGGAAACATCTACTGAGAGTTCCTGCTGCTGAAGGAAACATCTACTGAGGGTTCCTGCTACTGAAGTAAACATTTGCGGAAGGTTTCTGATGCTAAAGGAAACATCTAGTGAGGGTTCCTGCTACTGAAGGAAACATCTACTGAGGGTTCCTGCTACTGAAGGAAACATCTAGTGAGGGTTCCTGCTACTGAAGGAAACATCTACGGAGGGTTCCTGCTACTGAAGGAAACATCTACTGAGGGTTCCTGCTGCTGAAGGAAACATCTGCTGAGGGTTCCTGCTACTGAAGGAAACATCTACTGAGGGTTCCTGCTACTGAAGGAAACATCTGCTGAGAGTTCCTGCTACTGAAGGAAACTTCTACTGAGGGTTCCTGCTACTGAAGGAAACATCTGCTGAGGGTTCCTGCTACTGAAGGAAACATCTGCTGAGGGTTCCTGCTACTGAAGGAAACATCTGCTGAGGGTTCCTGCTACTGAAGGAAACATCTGCTGAGGGTTCCTGCTACTGAAGTAAACATCTACGGAAGTTTCCATCTACCATCTGTTTCATCTGTTGCTTCATCCTTCCTAAATGAACACACATTCCAGGTCGGGCCGTCATTCTCTAAACTAAGCTCCACTGAAATCATGTGATTTTGTTTCACCATTTTTCTTTCACCACACAGAGAAAACAAACAAAAGATTCAAAGAGGAGGAACCCACTTTTACAGCAGAAAGATCTCAACTGAAAGAAACAGAGCGTGAAGGAGCCCAGCTAGCTGTCAAGCATGTCAAGAAGAAGCGAAGAACTGGCATTCAGACGGGGAGTCTTCTTCATCAGCACACGATCTGAGCATGTCCTGGCTGGGACGTGTAGCCGAGTCCCTCCGGCGTCCGTGGCGGGCTTCTCCTACTCTCTTCCCGTGTCAGCATGGTCAGACTCAAGAACTCTGTAGTTCGAGTCACGGCTTGCCTTTCCTGCAACGTCTGCCTGCCGGTGTGAGCGCGGCTCTTACCTGTGTCCATGATGCTGTGGGAGAGTGCGACACACCCTGCACTCACTCAGGCCTGCCTGTCTTCACCTGCTGCAGCTGGGTCCCGGTGAGCAGCAGCACGCTGAGCGGCGCGCCACGACGGGGGCTTTAACCACGCTGGCGGGAGGGCAGGGACACATGAACATGTCACCTCACTCTGCACTTGTGAGGACGCGGCTTTTCAAAATGACCTTTGCCTATTTGTTTAATGCAAATACTCTGTGGGGACGTTTTTGAGAGTATTTGCATCTGCAGTCCTGATTAGGGGCTGGAGCCTTCAGGGGAATGGAAGCGGGACGGAGAGGAAACTCGCCACTCCTCCCTCAGCTCAGACTCATCATCCAAACTCAAAAGCACATATTGTTTGTGCCTTTGTGATTTATAGCTGCAGGAGTTTGCTTGTAGTGCTGGCGTTCGTGGTTCTGAAGCATGTCTGTGTCGGTTTGAAGCAGGTCTGAGCGATGAAACGCGTGAAACACTTTGAGGAAGCTAAAAACAAGCGAGTCACGTCAGCCGGGGAAAAGCCGGGGGTGTCGAGACATGAGTGGCGGTGAAAACCAGCAGTCACAGGACAAAGACTGAGCCTGGCTGCATTTAGGAAAACCCAGTGACACTGCCATCCCAGCCCAACAGAAGTGGGAATGCTTTGGAAAGTAGACTCGTTTCTGAGGTTCCTGCTCTAAACCGACACGGCTGATTTAAAATGAGAAAATCTCAGCAACTTCGACGTGTATTGGTGAGAAAGTACAAAACAAAGGTAACAGCGGTAAAACGCAGAATACGTATAACCAGATCAGACTAAACAAAGGTGGATCAAAGAAATGTGGGAAAACTGGGCCTGTTCTTTGTTTCACAACCATTTTCACCGCTGGAGAACAAGAAACCGTCCAGAAGGACCCAGACAAGTCCTGCAGGGGGCTCCATCTCTGCACAGCGCCATGTTGGCAGGTTCTGAATGCAGCATGCAGATGTGGATGCTGGCTGGAGCCCCCCCACCTTCATTCAGCAGTTTTACCTTGTATAGCTCGTGCTAAACTGTGACGTTACTCCAAATGTCCTCTCCTCGTGCGTGAAACGGCGTCTGAAATGACGTCTGACACGACGACACGGTGTCTAAAACAGCGTCTGGCATAGAGGGACCACAGGTCAGGACCCTAGCGGTCGGTAGAGGGACCACAGGTCAGGACCCTAGCGGTCGGTAGAGGGACCACAGGTCCAGACCTTAGCAGTCGGTAGAGGGTCCACTGATTGGAACCAGGACCATAGCAGTCAGTAGAGGGACCACAGGTCCAGACCCTAGCGGTCAGTAGAGGGACCGCAGGTCCAGACCTTAGCAGTCGGTAGTGGGACCACAGGTCCGAACCCCAGCAGTCAGTTGATGGACCACTGATCTAGAACCAGGACAATAGCAGTCGGTAGAGGGACCTCAGGTCCAGACCTTAGCAGTCGGTAGAGGGACCGCAGGTCCAGACCTTAGCAGTCGGTAGAGGGACCACAGGTCCAGACCCTAGCAGTCGGTAGAGGGACCACTGATCTGGAACCAGGACCCTAGCAGTCAGTAGAGGGACCACAGGTCCAGACCCTAGCGGTCGGTAGAGGGACCGCAGGTCCAGACCTTAGCAGTCGGTAGAGGGACCACAGGTCCGGACCCCAGCAGTCAGTTGATGGACCACTGATCTAGAACCAGGACAATAGGAGTCGGTAGAGGGACCGCAGGTCCAGACCTTAGCAGTCGGTAGAGGGACCACAGGTCCAGACCCTAGCAGTCGGTAGAGGGACCACTGATCTGGAACCAGGACCCTAGCAGTCAGTAGAGGGACCACAGGTCCAGACCCTAGCGGTCAGTAGAGGGACCGCAGGTCCAGACCCTAGCAGTCGGTAGAGGGACCACTGATCTGGAACCAAAACAATAGCAGTCGGTAGAGGGACCGCAGGTCCAGACTTTAGCGGTCAGTTGAGGGACCGCAGGTCAGGACCCTAGCAGTCGGTAGAGGGACCACTGATCTGGAACTAGGACCATAGCAGTCAGTTGAGGGACCACAGGTCCGGACCCTAGCAGTCAGTAGAGGGACCGCAGGTCCAGACCCTAGCGGTCAGTAGAGGGACCACAGATCCAGACCCTAGCGGTCAGTAGAGGGACCGCTGATCTGAAACCAGGATCCTAGAAGTTGGTAGAGGGACCGCGGGTCAGGAACCAGGACCCTAGCAGTCGGTAGAGGGACCACTGATCTGAAACCAGGACCACAGCAGTCGGTAGAAGGACCACAGGTCCAAACCCTAGCAGTCAGTAGAGGGACCAGATGTCCGAATTCTAGCAGTCAGTAGAGGGACCACAGGTCCAGACCCTAGCGGTCAGTAGAGGGACCGCAGGTCCAGACCCTAGCGGTCAGTAGAGGGACCACAGGTCCAGACCCTAGCGGTCAGTAGAGGGACCGCGGGTTCGGACCCTAGCAGTCAGTAGAGGGACCACAGGTCCAAACCCTAGCAGTCAGTAGAGGGACCAGATGCCCGAATTCTAGCAGTCAGTAGAGGGACCACAGGTCCAGACCCTAGCGGTCAGTAGAGGGACCGCAGGTCCAGACCCTAGCGGTCAGTAGAGGGACCACAGGTCCAGACCCTAGCGGTCAGTAGAGGGACCGCAGGTCCAGACCCTAGCAGTCGGTAGAGGGACCACTGATCTGGAACCAAAACAATAGCAGTCGGTAGAGGGACCGCAGGTCCAGACTTTAGCGGTCAGTTGAGGGACCGCAGGTCAGGACCCTAGCAGTCGGTAGAGGGACCACTGATCTGGAACTAGGACCATAGCAGTCAGTTGAGGGACCACAGGTCCGGACCCTAGCAGTCAGTAGAGGGACCGCAGGTCCAGACCCTAGCGGTCAGTAGAGGGACCACAGGTCCAGACCCTAGCGGTCAGTAGAGGGACCGCTGATCTGAAACCAGGATCCTAGAAGTTGGTAGAGGGACCGCGGGTCAGGAACCAGGACCCTAGCAGTCGGTAGAGGGACCACAGGTCCAAACCCTAGCAGTCAGTAGAGGGACCAGATGTCCGAATTCTAGCAGTCAGTAGAGGCACCACAGGTCCAGACCCTAGCGGTCAGTAGAGGGACCGCAGGTCCAGACCCTAGCGGTCAGTAGAGGGACCACAGGTCCAGACCCTAGCGGTCAGTAGAGGGACCGCGGGTTCGGACCCTAGCAGTCAGTAGAGGGACCACAGGTCCAGACCCCAGCAGTCAGTAGAGGGACCAGATGTCCGAATTCTAGCAGTCGGTAGAGGGACCACTGATCTGGAACCAGGACCCTAGCAGTTGGTAGAGAGACCGCAGGTCCTGACCCAGGACCTGGACGTGGGCTTTATATGATGACTCATACGGGAACGTCTGGGTTAGGGTTTAAGGCCACCGTCACATGCTTCTAAAACGTCAACTTCAAATGTGTCTTTCACGAGTTATTCACACATCCAAACTTATTTAAACTGGACTCCACGTGTGTAAACTGCTGGCTCTAGTGAGCTTCAGTTCTGGGTTCACTTACTTTCAGTGGTCGTGTGCAGCACAGCTACAGAACCGTTGACAGATTGTTATCAGTAACACTTTGTGTTTGACTGTTATTGTGACTCACACGAAGGTGAGATTTTGTTTTATGACCATTTATGCAGAAACCAGTTTAAAAAAGTAGTCAAATGAGTTTGCTGTTGCAGAATGAAAACTGTCATTGTTTACTTCAGACCACGGCTCGGCAGCATGTCCATTACCAGCGTGGGTGTGTCCAGCCACGGCCGCGGCTGGTGTGGTGCAGCATCACTTCCTGGCAGCTTATCAGCAGCCACATCAGCAGCCGAATTCAGCAGAGTGAAACCAGCTTCCTGATTCTCAGTTTTGTCCTACTTTGTGCTCCATAGTCAGAGCAGGGAACTTCCCAGATGTTAATCCAGATCTGGAGCTCAGTCCTCAAACAGCCGGTAGACAAACGGAAAGTAACAAACTGTGTTCAACTAACACGGGAGGACCAGATCTGCATCAGTCAGGATCCTGGTCCAGAAACAGGCATCCAGTTCCAAGTCCAGGAGGGTGAACACCAGCTGCTGTGATAGAACTGGTATATTTACCAGCGAAAGCCTTCAAACCTTATCAAATGCTTATAAATGCTCAACCGTAGCCTTGGAAACATCAAAACTATTATCCCAACGTCCCATCAAAAAGAAATATCAGCCGAATGCTGGATCCGGTCCTGTTAGGGGTCAGGTATGACGGCTTCGCCGTGTCAGGCGTTATCACTGATAAGTTCTGTCATTCAACTCTCCGAAGAAAGCAGACAGGGATGTACCGAGGAGACTGCAGAGGGGAAACCTGGATGAGGAACTGAACTAGGAAAAACGGTGCATCCCTGGAGAGATTCATCAAGTCGTCCATTAGACGAGACCAAACCGCCAGACGGAGCCAGCAGCTACACATGTGGTTTTCATTGGTCTTCACTCCCTAATTCTGCTGCGTGTGTGCTTCACAAACAAATCTAAATGGAAATGGGAAATGAAAACAGGACTAGAATCTGACAACAGGACCAGAACCTGAAACCAGGACCAGAACCTGAAACAATGACAAGAACCTGACAACAGGACCAGAACCTGAAACCAGGACCAGAACCTGACACCAGGAACAGAACCTGAAACAATGACAAGAACCTGACAACAGGACCAGAACCTAAAACAAGGACAAGAACGTGAAACAAGGACAACGACCTGACACCAGGACAACCTAAAACTACGACAAGATCTTTAAACCAGGAATAGTACCTGTAGCCAGGTACAGAACCTGAAACAAGGACAAGAACCTGACACCAGGAACAGAACCTGAAACAATGACAAGAACCTGACAACAGGACCAGAACCTAAAACAAGGACAAGAACGTGAAACAAGGACAAGAACCTGATAACAGGACTAGAACCTAAAACAAGGACAAGAACGTGAAACAAGGACAACGACCTGACACCACAACAAGAACCTGAAACCAGGACCACAATCTAAAACCAGGACAAGAATCTGACACCAGAACCACAATCTGAAACTAGGACAAGATCTTGAAACCAGGACCAGAACCCGAAACCAAGACCAGAATGTGAAACAAGGACAACGACCTGACACCAGGACAACCTAAAACTACGACAAGATCTTTAAACCAGGAATAGTACCTGTAGGCAGATACAGAACCTGAAACAAGGACAAGAACCTGACACCACAACAAGAACCTGAAACCAGGACCAGAACCAGAACCCGAAACCAAGACCAGAACCTGAAGCAAGGACTAGAACCTGAAACCAGGACCAGAACTTGAAACTAGAATCTCTAATCCGGACCATTGCTGATCCTGGTCCCGGTTTCAGGTGGTGCTTCAGACCTTTGAAGGAGGCCGTCTGTACAGGTTTGGTCAGATTTGTCAGCTGGGTAACCTGAACTCACACTGGCTGGTGTTCAAGGACACAAACATGTTCTGAGACTATTCGGTTCCTCGGACAAGCTTCACATTCAGACGGGACAGTTTCACTAAGAGACCAGATATCTGCAGTGTTTTCCAAAACAGTCCGAGCCGGCATTTCCAGTGAATTACAGGGGTTCCTGGTGAGTTTCTGGGTGGAACTGCAGCTGTGGAGAGTTTTTATCAGTTAATGACTCAGAGATAAGCAACGAGCTCAGCTCTGCTCTGCAACGGACGCCTGGAACAAGAGAAGGAAGAGATCCGAGCGTGTCGACCTGCTTCTGGCTGGAGCTGCGTTCATGTGGTCGTCTGTTCTGATGTTACAGCTTCAGATGTTCTCTTAGTTTCAAACGACTTACAGCCACGTAGACAAGATGGAACATGGTTTTGTTGTTCTTCTGGCAGAGTGGGGTAAAAATAAAAAAATCATCTGATTATAGTTCTATAGTCTTAGTTTTAGACAAATACAACCTGCACTATTGTTTATCTAAGAAAGGTGAAGCCACAAGATCAGTCATGTGGGTAATACTATGTACCCTCATGATTCAAACCTGTGTAGTTTCTTTCATGGTTGTGAAGGAATTCTAGACCATTCTTCTCTCCAACGTAGCTTCAGATACGGAGGTTTCTGAACAGTCACAGCTCTATGAAGGTCATCAATGCTGACGATCAGCTCATCCATGAAGATGATCAGCACCACCTGGCTGAAACTGTGCAACCCTTTGGAGGCATTACGGGAAGAAGATTCAGTGTTTCTGGCTGCTGGTTTCCTGGAGAACAGCCATTAACTGCTTGTGGGCCGTGTCAGCGCTCAGAGACAATGTCTCATTTGTAGGCAGCGACGTGAAAAGGTGACACCAGTGGAAACGTTGCCACGAATAGATTCATATACCAGCCAAGTTTGACTCCAGGAAAGTGAAGACATCTAACAACATCAGTGTGAGGGTTCAGGTGAACCTCCCCTCACTGAGGTTGCATAGGGCGTGGCTTCACGGAGTGCACAGGTGATTTAGGACCAAGGCTGCTCCCAATTTACGGCTCATCAAGGCACCTGGGGCAGACGAACAGGCGGGAATAAGGGGGGGGGGGGTTCTGCGAGGGAGAGAGGAAAAAGGGCTAGTCAAATATGTGTTTTGTTGTAAAATAAAAGGAGTTTTGCAAAGCTTAGAAGAGGCTGTGGACTTTGGTCATTTTTAAAATTAATTTACCCCTTTTTTCCCTCGGCTCATCCTGTGGGGCGAGGCTTTAACGGTCTATACCTCCCCACAATCAGAATTGTGAATATTCATGTTGAAGAAGGCCTGTTTCAGCTGTCAGCTCCTCCTTGAGGACAACAGGGGACCAGCGGGGCCTCCTGACCAGAAGAATTGCTGTGTGGTTGGAGGAAATTCCATCAGCCAGTGCAGAGAGAGCCATCGGCGCTCTAGAAGAGCTCAGGGTCCAGCTGGAGATGGAGAGCCTCCACACTCACAGGACTCGCTCCCAGCAGTCCTTTTCCTGCCACAGTAATTCCGGGAGGCCCCCACTTCTGACCTATCCTCTGACCCCACCTCTAAACTCCCTGACCTGAATTCTGATGTCTGTTTGTTTGTGTTTTGACGATCTTGGATTTTTTATGACCCTTTCCAGATTGATATGTATGAACATGCTTCTTTAAGACCATTGCTGATGTCTTTCCCCCTTAGCATTGTATTAACACACACCTGAATGTTCCAGGCCTATTTATTTTTTGGTCTCCACATCTGCTGCTGATCAGTTCATCAATGACAACTATTAGGTGCAGCTGGATCTAACTCTTAAATCCAGTAAGATGGTACTTAGGATTGCCTACACTTTTTGTTCAGATTTAATAACATTTGTTAATAAATAATGGTACAGTGCGGCAAAAGCCACTACGACCCAGTTATGATAAATTATGTTTTTTATCATCTATTTAAACAGAAAACGTGGCATTAAAAAAGGAAAATGAACATTTGTACAAGACTGTATAAATGTAAGTCGTTGACTTATCTTTAACTTTTCATAACGACTTCATGTCAGGTTCAGGTTTTTCTTCCACTAGGGGAGTTTTTCCTGCCGTTGTTTATGTAATAATTGCTCGGGGGTCATGTTCTGGTCTCTGGAAAGATCCTAGAGACAACTTGTGTTGTAATAGACGCTTTATAAATAAAATGGAATTAAAAGAAATTGAATGTCAAACATAAAGAACTTTGCATTCCTTGTTTTTGAAAGACGGTACTCAGATAAACTGCATGGAGACCTGTACTCATAACAACCTAAGCACAGACGTCAACGACGCCGTTTGTCCACGAGAGGGCAGTAAAAGACCAGTGAGCACAGAAGAGCGCGAGCAGAAAAGCAGGAGCAGGCAGGTAACTGAGCGGAACGAAAATGCACAGAAACACTGCAGAGAAAGATCAAACCAGAAAAGAACAACGTAAATGTGGATTTGAGAGATGTAAACACAGACGTGCTCCGCTGATGCACAGATGAAGCTGGGGAACTTTCTCATCCGTCTGTCATCCAGAGCTTGTCGAACGGCGTTTGCTTATCATTTTAAACAGCTGAGTCATGATTCATCACTGTCTCGATGAGATCACATGCCTGCTGCTGTAGAGTCTACTGTCAACAAGGAACAAGCTGTGCTCATGTCAGACTCACAGCAGCTGGAGATTCTGGTGGAAATGGATCTGAAACCAAAGTTCAGGAAAGCCAGGAAGATCAACACAGCAGATCTGCGCACCTGTGTCCGTCCATCTATCCATCCATCCATCCATCCATCCATCCATCCATCCATCCATCCATCCATCCATCCATCCATCCATCCTTCCATCCATCCATCCATCAATCCATCCATCATCCATTCATCATCCATCCATCATCCATCATCCATCCATTCATCCGTCCATCCGTCCGTCCATCCATCCATCCGTCCATCCATCAATCCATCCATCATCCATTCATCATCCATCCATCCATCCATCCATCCATCCATCCGTTCGTCCAACCGTCCATCCATCCATCCATCCATCCATCCATCCATCCATCCATCCATCCATCCATCCATCCATCCATCCATCCATCTTCTATACCCGTTTTAATCCTGTAAGGGTCATGATGGTCTGCTGGAGCCCGTCCCAGCTCACTGCATGCAAATGTAAAGACAGTGTTCCTCAAAAAAAGACTGCAACAAATCGACATATTTTTCCTTCCATAGAGCAGCATGCCATGAAACAATGTCTGGAATAGGGAGTCATTTCCGTGTGTAAGGGAAACTATGAACATTGGGATATTTCACCACCATGGAAACATTGATTGTTCTGAGTACCACAAACATGTGCATAAAGACCTCTGCTTCTTTGATTTTCAAATGTACCTAATACAAATATCAGTTTATATGCATGCAACACCAAATCTTCCAAAAGAGTATTCCAGAACTTTAGGTAGTGCTAGTGGTTCATCAGTAGTAGTTTAATCACTGGTAGTTTAATCAGTGGAACCTTCATCACTGGTAGTTTCATCAGTGGTAGCTTTATCACTGGTAGTTTCACCCATGGTAATTTCATCAGTGGTAGTTTAATCTGTAGTAGCTTCATCACAGGTAGTTTAATCAGTAGTAATTTTATCACTGGTAGTTTCATCAGTAGTAGCTTCATCACTGGTAGCTTCATCCCTGGTAGTTTAATCAGTAGTAGTTAAATCACTGGTAGTTTCAACAACTGTAGTGTCATAAGTGGTAGCTTTGTCACTGGTAGTTTAATCAGTGGAAGCTTCATCACTGGTAGTTTCATCACTGGTACCTTCATTAGTGGTATCTTCATCACTGGTAGCTTCATCACTGGTAGTTTTATCAGTAGTAACTTCATCACTGGTAGTTTCATCACTGGTACTTTCATCAGTAGTAGTTTAATCACTGGTAGTTTCATCAATGGTAGCTTCAGCAGTGGTAGTTTCTTCACTGGTAGCTCCATCCCTGGTAGTTTCATCAGTAATAGATTCATCACTGGTAGCTTCATCAATGGTAGTTTCATTACTGGTAGTTTCATCACTGGTAGCTTCATCACTTGTACTTTTCTCACTGGTAGCTTCATTACTGGTAGCTTTATCACTGGTAGTTTATTCAATAGGAGCTTCATCACTGGTAAATTAATCAGTAGTAGCTTCATCACTGGTAGTTTCATCACTGGTAGCTTCATCAATGGTAGTTTAATCAGTGGAATCTTTATAACTGTTAGTTAAATCACTGGTAGCTTCATAACTGGTAGTTTAATCAGTAGTAAATTCATCACTGGTAGATTTATCCGTGGTAGTTTCATGATTGGTATTGTCATCATTGCTTCATAGCTGTTTGCTTCATGCTTCAATTAAACAAATATTATTGGTAGTTTTGTCATTAGTAGTTTAGTTAGTAGTAGTTTCATCAGTAGTAATTTCATAATTTGTAGCTTCATCAATGGTAGTTAAATCAGTGGTAACTTCATCACTGGTAGTTTCATCACTGGTAGTTTCATCACTGGTAGCTTTATCAGTGGTAGCTTAATCACTGGTAGTTTAATCAATGGTAACTTCATCAGTAGTAGTTTAATCAGTGGTAACTTCATCACTGGTAGTTTAATCACTGGTAGCTTCATTACTGGTAGTTTCATCAATAGTAACTTCGTCACTGGTAAATTAATCAGTAGTAGCTTCATCAGTAGTAGTTTAATCAGTGGTAGCTTCATCACTTGTAGCATCATTTGTGGTAGTTTAATCACTGGTAGTTTAATCAGTGGTAGCTTTATCACTGGTAGTTTCATGATTGGTATTGTCATCATTGTTTGCTTCATAGCTGTTTGCTTCAATGAAACAAATAGTTTCATTATTGGTAGTTTTGTCATTAGTAGTTTAGTCAGTAGTAGTTTCATCATTTGTAACTTCATCGCTGGTAGTTTTATCAGCGGTAACTTTACCAGTAGAAGCATAAATGACAGAACATCTTTTAAACATTGATGAATAGGCAGCACGATGGCTTAGTGGTTAGCACTGTTGCCTCACAGCAAGAAGGTTCCTGGTTTGATTCCCACAGTCCAAAAACATGCAGGGTAGGTTCATTGATCATTCTAAATTCTCCCTAGGTGTGAATGTGAGTGTGCATGTTTGTCTGTCTTCCTATGTGGCCCTGCGACGGACTGGCGAACTGTCCAGGGTGTACGCCCACTATGCGTTGGGATACCCCCGTGACCCGGAGACGGATTAAGCGGGTATAGATAATGGCTGGATGGACATTGATGAATAATACCAAATAAAATCAGGTTTACCCAAAAACATGTAAAATCTAATATTGGACAACTGGAACTGCAAATAGGAAATGCACCTCTGATATATGTGAAAAACTGTTCCTCAACCCTGCAGGTCCTCTACCGACCACCTGGGCCTGGATCCAGACCCGCAGGCCTGGATCCAGACCCTGCAGGTCCTCCACCGACCACCTGGGCCTGGATCCAGACCCGCAGGTCCTCTACCGACCACCTGGGCCTGGATCCAGATCCGATGGGTCCTCTACCGACCACCTGGGCCTGGATCCAGACCCGCAGGTCCTCTACCGACCACCTGGGCCTGGATCCAGACACGCAGGCCTGGATCCAGACCCTGCAGGTCCTCCACCGACCACCTGGGTCTGGATCCAGATCCGATGGGTCCTCTACCGACCACCTGGGCCTGGATCCAGACCCGCAGGTCCTCTACCGACCACCTGGGCCTGGATCCAGACACGCAGGCCTGGATCCAGACCCTGCAGGTCCTCCACCGACCACCTGGGTCTGGATCCAGATCCGATGGGTCCTCTACCGACCACCTGGGCCTGGATCCAGACCCGCAGGTCCTCTACCGACCACCTGGGCCTGGATCCAGACCCTGCAGGTCCTCCACCGACCACCTGGGCCTGGATCCAGACCCGCAGGTCCTCTACCGACCACCTGGGCCTGGATCCAGCAGAAATAAACATATGTACAGTCTGGTACAGTACCAGCTGTGTCTGCTTCAACACTCCCACTGATGCTAGTTTTGACTTCAGTTCTTCCAGCTCTAAGAAGGAATTTTGTGTACCAAAGTCGTGCTTTCACCTTCAACAGATGTGTAAATATGAGTGCTGGGCCGTCACCTTTCTGTCCTCCATTGTTAGAAGACTATCCACCTCAAACTGTCCCCTTTTTCCACTCCTTCTTTTTATATAAGACTTAATATTTTGAGGAATGTTTTAACTGGCTTTATGTTATTTTAATCCCTTCAAAACAGCTGGAAGTGCTGAGTGTTTCTCGTGAAAGCAACACTCGGGACTTCGTGGGAACGAATGACGTCTATAATGTGGTTCTGATGTGAGTCTGAAAAGTTGCAGCAGGCCACATTTAACAAGAAAAGCACAGAGGCTCGTAAACTCGTTGGCTCATTTAGGATCTTCAGCCGCTGAAAGCAAAACATAAAAACTGTTCTTTTCGTTCATACCATCAGGAATAGCAGGCATCTTATCTTAGGACACAGTCTTGGACTGTGGAGTGGAATTTTCCAGAGGACAGAGTATTCCGTCCCGTTTGATGGCGGAAGCTGCGCTGGATAGGGTTCCTGGTGGGTTCCTCGTGTGTATCATGCACATATAGGGATTATTCTCATAAAACTGGATTCCAGCTTGTAAAGCTCTGGTATGCCTCTGAGCCCCAGCCACTCACTCTTTCTTGGAAGTTATAGTGCTTCGTCACACTTGAGAGAAATACTCCAAATTCTTCAGAGAGTCTGGAAGATGTATTTTGCTGAGTGGGGCAGTATAAATGTTTATTCAGCCCTGCCTGAACACAGATTCACATGGCCATGGAGCAGGAGCAGCTCACATGAAGCTGTTCTTCTCAGGAATATTTCATTTTGGGAACGTTGTTGTTTCCAGCCTCAGTCTTCCAACATTCAACATCATTTTATGGTTTTGTATTATTTATATATCCTCCAATCCTGTCTGGATGCTTCACTTTTGTTCCTTACAATAATAATAATAAAAATAATCTGGAATGCTGATTCACCTGACCACAACCACTAACTGCTAGAGTCCGGGTCCAGACCTGCATTACTTTATGTCCACTATCAGTAAAATTATATAGAGCAGCATCTACACTATATGTCCAAAAGTCTTCCCTCAGCTGCCTTGACTCACATATGAACTTCAGTGACCCCCCATTCCTAAACCACAGGGTTCAATATGACGTTGGTCCACCTCTGCAGCTGTAACAGCTTCAACTCTTCTGGGAAGGCTGTCCACAAGGTTTAGGAGTGTTTATGGAAATGTGTGACCATACTTCCAAGAAGACCATACTTCCAAGACCATACTTCTCAAGAACCAGACCTTGAGAAGGTCTGGTTCTCAGTCTCCGCTCTGATTCATCCCAAAGGTGTTCTGTCGGGTTGAGGTCAGGACTCAGGTCAAGTTCATCCACACCAGACTCTGTCATCCAGGTCTTTATGGACCTGCTTTGTGCTCTGGTGAACAGTCATGTTGGAAGAGGAAGGGGCCAGCTCCAAACTGTCCCACAAAGTGGAGCTGGAATTGTCCAAAAGTTCTTGGTCTGCTGAAGCATCCAGAGTTCTTTGGACGTCCGTGGACTTGTGACTGGTGGTCTGCACAGCCAGTTGTTATCACTTTAGCTACTAAGCTCTTCTGAGCTGTGAGTTAAGACCGACATTCTTATTTAACAAAATTAAGTCTTATTGTGCTTTTAACTGTATTAACAGACCGCCGTGACCGGCTCTGGATTGACCTGGAAGCACCTGAGATGACTCAGCTACTTGGCTAGCAGACAACTGGCTAGACGGCCACTAGCTCGTTGGTCTCCACCTTCAGCATCTCCAGGATGGCCTGGAGCCCTTCCAGGATGGAGGGGAATCCTTCCAGGATGGAGTGGAATCCTTCCAGGATGGAGGGGAATCCTTCCAGGATGGAGGGGAATCCTTCCAGGATGGAGTGGAATCCTTCCAGGATGGAGCAGAATCCTTCCAGGATGGAGCGGAATCCTTCCAGGATGGAGGGGAATCCGTCCAGGATGGAGGGGAATCCTTCCAGGATGGAGAGGAATCCTTCCAGGATGGAGGGGAATCCTTCCAGGATGGAGGGGAATCCTTCCAGGATGGAGGGGAATCCTTCCAGGATGGAGCAGAATCCTTCCAGGATGGAGCGGAATCCTTCCAGGATGGAGGGGAATCCGTCCAGGATGGAGGGGAATCCTTCCAGGATGGAGGGGAATCCTTCCAGGATGGAGGGGAATCCTTGAAACCCTGGAACCTTTCCAACCAGTGTGCTGCCAAACAGATTGAGATCTGAAACAAGGTTTGATGATAGAATCAGAATAAATCAGAATAAATCAGAATAAATACAAGGTAACGTTGGTGAGGGTCACAGATAGAAGCGGAAGAGGTGGGTTTCCTCTGCATGGTCGCTGGTCTTCCCCTTAGACGGGAGGAGAAGTTCATGAATTTCATGAAGTTCAAGAATGCAGGAGAGACCCGGAGGAGAGTCACTGCTCCTCCACATCCAGAAGAGCCATATGAGGTGCTTCTGGTTAGGATGTCTCCGGGACAGCTCTCTGGGGAGGTGTTTCAGTTATGTCCAACCAGGAGGAAAGCCCAAGGTAGACCCCAGACACTGGAGAGATGAGATCTCTCCACTGACCTGGGAGCACCTCTGTGTTCACCTCTGTGAGCGTTTGACCAGTCCTTATTCTACATCGTATAACTACAATCCTTGTTTCTATGGTGATGGCCCAGCCCAGGTGCCTCTGAGTCCAGAGATGTCTCATCTGGACAGGGATACCATCAACCGACTTGTTCCACAGTAAAGTTTTTATAGATATTAGTGAATATATCTTTCTTTTATAGTGTTGACAAAGGTTTCCATGGTAACATCTTGTCCATATGGTTCTGTCAGCCGTGGATGAATAACAGTTCTTGATGCAGTGCTGTCTGAGGGAGCAGAGATCACAGGTGTCCAGCTTGTCCTTCACACACTGAAATTCCTCCAGATTCCTGGAGTGGCTTCATGATGTTCTGCTCTGTAGAAGGAGAAATACACAAATCCTGCCCAACCTCCCTTTCTTTAAAGACAGAAAAATAATTTTCTCACACATTTGTTGATAACGGGGAGATGTTCTGAGCATCTTGCACCTTGAGGTGCGTATTTTGTGATGGGCAGTTTTTGAGCAACTACATGGAAAAAGAGAGCGCATGAAATGGAATCCTTCTTTTAAGAGCTGGATACATGTTTTCTGTTCTTAATTAAGGGCGACCTTGCAGGATGACTCATTTAGTCAGAAATTGGCTTTCCATTACAATTGTGCTGTGAAAATTGAAGCAATACTTCAAAATGTTGATGAAACTGAACAGTGAAATGGCAGTCTCCATTAAGTCATGTTATTTGACAAAGTTGTGTTTTCCTTCCAAGAATATTGGTGATGGATGTGCAGAACCTCTTTATTTTTGACAGATCATTTTTTATTTCTACAGACAATCTAGCAGCTATAATTCTTACTCCAAAAGATATCTACAGCAACCTGCTTTTACCCCTCATACACAGACATAAATACACATATATAAATACATACACACATGTGCACACACAGACATAAATACACATATATAAATACATACACACATGTGCACACACAGACATAAATACACATATATAAATACATACACACATGTGCACACACAGACATAAATACACATATATAAATACATACACACATGTGCACACACAGACATAAATACACATATATAAATACATACACACATGTGCACACACAGACATAAATACACATATATTCACCTTCATGCAATTCCATTGCAGTTCAACTTATTTTTTTTTATTTACATAACGTCTATTATAACACATGTTGTTTTTGATTTCCAGAAACCAAGAACATGACCAAACAATTGTTACATACGCAATGAATCTCGCTGCCCTGGAGGGCTGGGATAGCCTGGCGACGAGGATGTGAGTGGCAGTGACGAATGACGATAGGAACCAACTATTATTATTATTATTATTATTATTATTATTATTATTATTATTATCCATCCATCCATCCATTATCTATACCCGCTTTATCCGTTTCCGGGTCACGGGGGTCTGTCGGAGCCTATCCCGACGCATATCAGGCGAAAGGCAGGGGATTATTATTATTATTATTATTATTATTATTATTATTATTATTATTATTATTATTATTATTATTATTATTATTATTATTATTATTATTATTATTATTATTGTTGTTAATATTATCATTATTATTATTATTATTATTATTATTATTATTGTTGTTGTTGTTGTTGTTGTTGTTGTTGTTGTTGTTGTTGTTGTTGTTATTGTTATTATTGTTATTATTATATTATGTGCTTATGCATGTAATAATATGTGCAATTAGGTGTGTATGTGAACTGGAAGCGAACTGGGCTGCAGACGCACAAACGTGAGGTGGTGGTTGTAAGTAATAAATATATCGGTGCTCATTGGCTTGAGAAGACTCAGTCAAGGATGATTCGTGAAGCAACAGAGAAAATAATGAAATGAATTCCACACAAGGTTTGATCATGGTGAGTCAGTGCAGTGGCTGTTGTATTTCTTAAACATCACAAAGGGTTTCTGCTCTCCATCAGCTTTTCATCCTGCCCTCGTCGTCTGTGTTTTCTCTTGATGACTTCATCTGCTGAAGATCATGGAGCCCCACTAAGTCAGCAGATTCTGCAAACATCTGATTAATGGCTGAAGCAATGGTTTACGTTCACCGTGTTACTCCTCCAGTCTGGACCGATCTGGATCACTGCGGTCTGTGCCGGGTTCAGACCAAGTTCACAGTCGGGCCAGCAAGCTGCCGGACCTGGAGGTCGGCACGTGGTGCCGCCTGACGTCAGCAGACGCAGCAGGTTCAGTGAAAAGTCACCGGCAGAATTGAATGAGAAGTGCAGGACTGTGAGGCCGAGGGCCTCTGGGTAGGTTATCCAGGTCTGTTGCTCATGCTGGTGTGTGTCAGAAAAGAGAAAGAGAGGGAAAAAAGTAGCGGTCTACCCTCCACGTCCACACTCCACCTTTTGCCTTCACTTAGAGAACGTCTGTCTGACAGGTTCAAAGCAGTTTGGTGAACACGTGGAAGAACACTGGCTGGAGCTTCTTCATATGAGCTCTGTAACATCTGTAATTAGAGCGTAAATCCATCAGACCTGCCAGGGTCCAGTTGACCCTGACAACAAAACCGGCCTCTCACCAGTTAACCAGGTCGCACATCCAGAAGGTCTGCAGCAGAAGGTCTGCGGCGGAAGGTCTGCAGCAGAAGGTCTGCAGCAGAAGGTCTGCGGCGGAAGGTCTGCAGCAGAAGGTCTGCAGCAGAAGGTCTGCAGCAGAAGGTCTGCAGCAGAAGGTCTGCAGCAGAAGGTCTGCGGCGGAAGGTCTGCAGCAGAAGGTCTGCGGCGGAAGGTCTGCAGCAGAAGGTCTCCAACAGAAGGTCTGCAGCAGAAGGTCTCCAACAGAAGGTCTGCAGCAGAAGGTCTGCGGCGGAAGGTCTGCAGCAGAAGGTCTGCAGCAGAAGGTCTGTAGCAGCAATAAAGAAGAGGTTACACCACTAGGGTCCGGATCAGGACCAGTGGTTCGACTACCAACCACTAGGGTCCGGATCAGGACCTACAGGTCCTCTACCGACCACTAGGGTTCGGATCAGGACTAGTGGTTTGTCTACCGACCACTATGATCCGGATAAGGACCTACAGGTCCTCCCTCAACTACTAGGGTCCGGATCAGGACCAGTGGTTCGTCTACCGACAACTATGGTACGGATCAGGTCCTACGGGTCCTCTGCGATCACTAGGGTCCGAATCAGGACCTACAGGTCATCTACCGACCACTAGGGTCTGGATCAGGACCAGTGGTTTGTCTACCGACCACTAGGGTCCGGATCAGGACCTGCTGGTCCTCTACTGACGCTGCTCTCACACGTTATTGATGATGAAAAGTGTCTTTGAAATGCCTCCTCATCATCCGTTATCCAGAAACCAGCTGTGAAGCCACAGATCCAGACCCTAGTGTTCAACAGGGGAACCACAGGTCTGGATCTAGACCCTAGTGGTGAGTAGAAGACTCGTATGGCAGGTCAGGATCCAGTCCCTAGCTGTTCGTATAGGAACTGCAGCTCTGGATTCAGACTCTAGTGATCGGTAGAGGAACCACAGGTCTGGATCCAGACCCTAGTGCTGAGTAGACATTGCACAGGTGTGGATTCAGACCATAGTGGTCTGGGGGGGAACCGGAGGTCTTTATCCAGACCCTAATGCAGAGTAGAGAGTCGCTACTGAGTCTGGTTCCAGACCCTAGTGGTCTGTAGGGGAACTGTAGGTTTAGATTCTATTGGAACCCAGGTGTTGCTCCTTGCAGCTCGTTGATTGAAACCTAAGAGCTGCTGGCTCAGTCTTTAGTTTTTTTCTTTCATTTGCTTCATATCTTGCCGGAACTTTGTGCTGGTGGAAATTGTCTTTTCAGATTAAAGCTGAGATGCTGCTGTTCATCGGCTGCGCTTCAGGTGTGTGGATCACGCTTTACTAACAAAATAGTTTGAGTGATGTCTGATGTGGTGGTGCTCATCAGGCAGGGGCCTAAGTAGATTCCTTCTTTGTTGTTTTTTTGCGTATTTGTTGTCTAAACCGTTCCTCAACCGTCAGAACTAATGGCCTGGAAAATGAAATCAGACTCGTTTGCTGCCTCTAGCATGGGGACATGAGCTGGCTGACACTGGGACTACTGGAAAATGTCGCAGGTGTGACGGCCGTTTTACTGTCACTGCTCTCTGGTCGGCTTTTCCAGGACTTCCCAGAAGCGCAGTGGAAAGACTGCTGTAAACGAATGGAAAAGCTGCTGCAGACTGTTTTCTGATAGCTGCCTGGTGGGTTGGAAATCACACAGTTCAGACAAATCCCTCCTGTGCTCCAAATACTGGTCCTGCTTGTCTGATATAAAGTTTAACATTGGTCTCGAAAAATAACACAGCCGCAGCAGACACTGTCTAATGAGGGAAAAAGTGGAAGTATGCTTCCAATTTCTGCTGCACATGCTTCATGTCACGGATCTGTCATCTGCAACACAAACGCTGGGTCGAGTCACCCTGAACTAAAACGCATCACAGAACCAGGCCATGACGCTGGTGAGTTATACAAGCCTCTGCTGGGTAAGTTCCACCAGATTATCCACGGGTGCTCCTTTTTAGAGACCTTAAAATACAGTCACTTCTAAAACATTTACAGTTATGGGGGAGGATGTAGAAGAACTTGGAGTTCTTCAACATCATCTTCCAGCTTGGTAACATTTGAAGGTCAAAAGTCAAAGTCACGTTTATTGTCAGTTCTGCCACAGGTTCATACAGAGAATCAAAATTACTCTCAAACCCTCGGTGCTACACAATAAATACATTCTAAACACAAAGTGCAAATTAAAAAGAAACAAGTTATAACATGTTGTTGGGTTTAAGAGCCAAAGGCAATAAAATTACAGTAAAAACACTAAAATGTCAGTATGATGATAGACATTATTGTTATGATGAACTGTATTGTAATAATGAAGGTGAAATGTACAACAGGTTTTAAAGGTGTGTGATGGTTGCAGGTGTTAATCAGTCTGGTTAAAGTGACCTGGTGCAAAGACGGCGGTCCAGTTCTGCCAAAAGTTCCTGGTGCAGATACTGAGGTCAGAGTGAGAGGGGTGGGGGCAACGGGCAGGGAGGGAAACGGTGGGAGAGCAGGGAGAGTGTTCAGCTTCCTGACGGCCTGGTGGATGAAGCTGTCCTTCAGTCGGCTGGTTCTGGTTCTGGTTCTGGCCCGGAGGGTCCGCAACCTCCTCCCTGATGGCAGCAGACTGAAGAGGCTGTGTGACGGGTGGGTGGGGTCTCTCACGATGCTGAGGGCTTTGGAGTCAGACGGGTCTGTAGATGTCCTGAAGTGAGGGGAGAGAGACACCAACATCACTTGTTCCCTTTTACCGTTCAATCACTGAGCTCAGTAAAAAAGCAGAACATATAATAGTTGGGACGTTATCTTCTTAAAAGTATCGGGCCTATCTTTTGCCTCCCTTTGGCCAGACGTACCTTTCTTTTTAGGTGGAAGGATGCTGTTGTTTGTTTGTTTTCTGTCTTGGCTCGCTGTTGCAACTTTGCATTTATGTATGTATGTTTATACATAAGAAAATTCAAATAAAAAGATTTTGGATATAAAAGTATCGGGCCTCATTCATGAACCATCAAACTGCTCCCATGAAATGTTTTGTTGGGACAAAGTCTGTGTAGGGATAAAATATGCACCTTCAGACTTTAAAAAAAAAACATCAGTGGGATGAATAAATGGACTCCATATGCTGAGCTCAGGTCATTAAAAAGATCACCAGTGATGTCACGAAGGCCGGGTGGTGACTGGACGTCAGCAGCAGCATCCTGCTCCATAAACCCAGGAAGGTCTGTAAAATAATGTTGGCTTACTGCATCAAGCTCAACTTGGAAAAGGTCTTCACCTGCAGAACCAATTCACCTGTTGATCCAGTTCACCTGCAGAACCAATTCACCTTTAGATCCAGTTCACCTGCAGAACCAATTCACCTGTTGATCCAGTTCACCTGTTGATCCAGTTCACCTGTTGATCCAGTTCACCTGCAGAACCAATTCACCTGTTGATCCAGTTCACCTGCAGAACCAATTCACCTTTAGATCCAGTTCACCTGCAGACCCAGTTCACCTGCAGAACCAATTCACCTGTTGATCCAGTTCACCTGTTGATCCAGTTCACCTGCAGAGCCAATTCACCTGTTGATCCAGTTCACCTGCAGAACCAATTCACCTTTAGATCCAGTTCACCTGCAGACCCAGTTCACCTGCAGAACCAATTCACCTGTTGATCCAGTTCACCTGCAGACCCAGTTCACCTGCAGAGCCAATTCACCTGTTGATCCAGTTCACCTGCAGAACCAATTCACCTTTAGATCCAGTTCACCTGCAGACACAGTTCACCTGCAGAACCAATTCACCTGTTGATCCAGTTCACCTGCAGAACCAATTCACCTTTAGATCCAGTTCACCTGCAGACCCAGTTCACCTGCAGAACCAATTCACCTGTTGATCCAGTTCACCTGCAGATCTAGTTCACCTGCAGAACCAATTCACCTGTTGATCCAGTTCACCTGTAGATCCAGTTCACCTGCAGAACCATTTCACCTGCACATCTAGTTCACCTGCAGATCCAGTTCACCTGCAGAACCAATTCACCTGTTGATCCAGTTCACCTGCAGAACAAATTCACCTTTAGATCCAGTTCACCTACAGACCCAGTTCACCTGCAGAACCAATTCACCCGTTGATCCAGTTCACCTGTAGATCCAGTTCACCTGCAGAACCAATTCAACTGCAGAAGCAATTAACCTGCAGAACCAATTCACCTGCACATCTAGTTCACCTGCAGATCCAGTTCACCTCCAGAACCAATTCATTTGCAGAAGCAATTCATCCGAACAACCAGTTAACCTGCATATCCACTTCACCTGCTGATCCAGGTCACCGTAAGAACATGTTCACCTGGAGATCCAGTTCACCTGCAGAACCAATTCACCTGCAGAACTATTTTTTTTTTTTTTTTTTTTTTTTTTTTTTTTTGTCTTTGTTTTGTTTCTTTGTCTTGTTTTGTCAGAACTATTTTATCTGCAGATCCAGTTCACCTGCAGAACCAATTCACCCGTAGATCCAGTTAACTTGCAAAACCAATTAATCTGTAGATCCATTTCACATGCAGATCCAGTTCACCTGCAGAACCAAATCATTTGCAGAAGCAATTCACTCAAAGAACCAGTTGACCTGCAGATCCAGTTCACCTGTAAATCCAGTTGACCTGCAGAACCAATTTACCTTTAGATCCAGTTAACCTGCAGAATCTGTTTAGATGCAGATCCAGTTCACCTGAAGAACATGTTTACTTGCAGAACCAATTCACCTGCAGAACCAGTTCACCTGCAGAACCAATGTAATTTCTGATTCAATTGACCTGCAGAACCAATTCACACATAGATCCAGTTCACCTGCAGAACCAATACATTTGCAGAAGCAATTCACCCAAAGAACAATTTCACCAGCAGATCCAGTTGACCTGCAGAACCAGTTTACCTTTAGATCCAATTAACCTGCAGAATCTGTTTAGATGCAGATCCAGTTAACCTGAAGAACATGTTTACTTGCAGAACCAATTCACCTGCAGAACCAGTTCACCTGCAAAACCAATTTATCTGCAGATCCAAATCACTTGCAGAACCAATTCACCCATAGATCCAGTAAACCTGAAGAACCAATAAACCTATAGATCCAGTTCATCTGCAGAACCAGTTCAACTGCAGAACCAATTAATTTGCATAAGCAATTCACCCAAAGAACCAGTTCACCTGTAGATCCAGTTCACATGCAGAGCTAGTTCACGTGGGATCCAGTTCACCTGCAGAACCAATTCACCTTTAGATTCAGTTAACCTGCAGAACCAATACATTTCCAGAAGCAATTCACCCTAAGAACCAGTTCACCTGTAGATCCAGTTCACATGCAGAGCCTGTTTCGATGCAGATCCAATTAACCTGAAGAACATGTTTACTTGCAAAACCAATTCACCTGCAGAAGCAATTTAGCTGCAGAACCAGTTAACCTGCACATCTAGTTCACCTGCAGATCCAATTCACCTGTAGATCCAGTTCACCTGCAGAACCAGTTCACCTGCAGAACCAGTTCACCTGTAGATCCAGTTTACCTGCAGAACCAGTTCACCTGCAGATCCAGTTAACCTGCAGAACCTGTTTCAATGCAGATTCAGTTCACCTGAAGAACATGTTTACTTGCAAAACCAATTCACCAGCAGAAGCAATTCACCTGCAGAACCAGTTCACCTGCACATCTAGTTCACCTGCAGAACCAGTTTATCCACAGATCCAGTTCACCTGCAGAAACAATTCACCCGTAGATCCAGTTAACCTGCAAAACCAATTAACCTGTAGATCCAGTTAACCTGTAGATCCAGTTCACCTGCAGAACCAGTTCACCTGTAGATCCAGTTCACCTGCAGAACCAATTTACCTGTAGATCCAGATAACTGGCAGAACCAATTAACCTGTAGTTCCAATTCAACTACAGAACCATTTCACCTGCAGATCCTGTTCACCTGGAGAACAAATCCACCTGCAAAACCAGTTCACTTGCAGTACCAGTTCAAATGTAAAACCAGTTTACCTGCAGATCAATTTCACCTGCACATCTAGTTCACCTTTAGAACCAGTTCACCTAAAGAACATGCTCACCTACAAAGCCAGTTCACCTGCAGACCCAGTTCACCTGCAGGACCAGTTCACCTGCAGATCCAGTTCACCTGTAGATCCAGTTCACCTGCAGACCCAGTTCACCTACAGAACCAGTTCACCTGCAGATCCAGTTCACCTGTAGATCCAGTTCACCTGTAGATCCAGTTCACCTGCAGATCCAGTTCACATGCATCAGGCGTCCACAACAGAAAGGTTTGTCCAGAATTTGTTCTCAGATGATTTATGTGCAAGTCTATGTACAGATTTATGAACATGAGATCAAGTTCTACAGTAATTTTCAGGGTACACATTTTTAGCTCCTGCTGCTGTATGGTCTGGATTCTTCACCTCATCCATGGCCAGCTCTGCTCTCTTCTTCAGTTTTCCATCTGGGTAAAACTGGCACACAGGAACGCTTTGTCAGCTTCAGTAGTTGTGTGGGCACGGAGCTGAAGTTATAACTGAAAATGAGTAAAACTGGGAGAAAGGGTTTATGGTTTATAGCAGAGAGGGAACATATTCACTATGAATACCAGACCTGTTTGAGAAGTCCAGATGGGTCCTGGTGGGGCCTGTTATTCTGCACTAATTTTGCTTTTTCTGCAAAATACGTTTACGTTCCCATCGAGGCCACAGAGGAAAGTTAAGCTTCATTGTTATATGGTGCTGCCGATTATTGGACAGATCCTCGGTGGTCATGGCGCCAGTGTTTAGGTCAGGATCTGATGTCCCAGCCGTGGCTGCCCAAGAACAGCTTTGGAGAAGTAGTTAATCAGCTTTTACACCAACTATATGACTACAGAAACTGTCTGAGACATTAAACACAGCTTTTAAGAAGCAAAGATGGACAGAGGATCTCCACTGTGAGAAAATCATTGAATTGTTTAAAACAAAACAATGTTCCTCAAAGAAAGAATGGAAGGGATTTGCATATTTCTCCTTCTAAAGTTCAGAGTATCATGAAGCCATTCCAGGAATGTGTAGCAATGTCCGTGTGTAAATTACAAGGAGGGAGGTCTAAGCTGGACACCCGTGACCTTGATCCCTCAGATGATCAAATCACATAAACAAGGGTTATCATGGAAACCTTAGCTTTGTCCAGAGGAGATTTTTATGTTATTTGACGCATCTGGGATGGACCATCATCATGAAAACATGGATTTACTAATTGAAGAGTACCACAAGGCTCTGTATGAGAACCTCTGCTTATTTAATTCTACATACTAATACTCAGCATCATCTGATGTCAATTGACATAAATATTACTTTAATTGCAGATGACACTCTGATTTCTGTCCCCAATCAATATTCCAAATAACCTAGAAATCTAAATGTACTGCTAGCATTTTTAAACAAAATTATACCTGAAACGGTTCACTGGTGGTATCATCAAAGCCAGAACCAATTTTAAGTGTTGTCCTTTGCATTTTCTGGGTTGACTCAACTTTTCTCATTTGGGGCTGTACATGTGCTGTTCCCTGAAACTGGAGGTTACATCCAAGCTGATTCAACTACCAAAAGATAAACTTTTCACGTGACCCTGAAATTGATGTAGACAGTTTTCAAAGGAATCTTTTGTTTTCCGTAACTTCTAAGCACAATGTCTACCCAGAGTTAATGAAAGATTTTCAAAGAGCAGTGGTTTGGGACCCCCTTCAGAGTTCCTTTGACTCTTTTTTTACCTTTGTTCCTGACAGACCAGAGTCAAACCTCGTGACCATTAAAGGTTCTTGATAAGTGAATGTAGAAATGACTGAGCTGTGTCAGCATGCGGTATATGAGCCATCTGACTGCTCGTCTCTCCTGGGTTCCTCCCTGGATTCTAGTAAAGAGATGGTTGTCAGATTCCAGCAGTCCACCGAGTCACGGTGCAGCTGTTAAAAAAAACATACTAGGATGTCTCTGGAATGCTGAACCACCACTGTTACAGAAGATGCAGGTTTAAACAATACAAGTGTCATGTTACCGCATGCTCATTTAAACATCATGTTTGTTTTATATTTTCCCTACAACATAAAATGATCTTTTAGAGCTGGAAAGCTTTAACAGCTAAGAAAAACATGTCCGAATCACTGGTATCACTGGAACAACTGGTATAACTGGTACTACTGGTATCACTGGTATCAATAATTTCACTGGTACTACAAGTGAAATATGGCATTACTGGCATAACTGGTATCACTAGTAGTACTGATATGATAGGAGGAATTACTTTAGCAGGTGTCTATCCGATAAAGCTGTTACTAAATTTAGGGAGGCCATTGCTCTTCATCTTCTTACAGTGGAACATAGTGAAGCAGTTGAGGGCTGTGACCTCAGTTCTACCCAGACGTTGATTTCCTTGTCAGTAGCACTGCAGATGTGTTGCACTCAGCTTTAGATGCAGTTGTTCCTTTGAGAAAGAGGGTCTCTAACCATAGGAGCTTAACTCCCTGGTTTAACTCACATATTCGTATGTTAAAACAGAAAGTCCGTAAAATGGAAAGAAAGTGTATAAAAAAGCGCTTCGCAGAGCTAGAACAGCCTATTATTCAGTGTTAATAGAGGATAATAAAAATAACCACGTTTCCTGTTCAGCACTGTAGCCAGGCTGACAAAGAGCCACAACTCTGTTGAGCCGTGCATCCCTGCAGCTCTCAGTAGTGAAGACTTTATGAGCTTCTTTAGCAATAAAATTGACAGAATTAGAGAGGAAATCGGCCAGGCCCTCCCGGCAGCGGCTGTGGGCATTTCTTCAACTTCTGCGACTCCCCTAGGCTCTGACCTGACTCTAGACTGTTTGGTTCCTGCAGACCTCCCTGACCTGACCTCAGTCGTCAATAGATCTAAATCATCCCAATTCGACTATTAAAAAATATTTTCTCTCTTATTGGTGTGACAATACTGGACCAGATCAACTTGTCCCTAGTCTTGGGATATGTGCCACAGGCTTTTAAAGTTGCAGTAATCAAACCATTATTTAAAAAACCCTCTCTTGACCCGGACATTTTAGCTAACTATAGACCGATTTCCAATCTTCCATTTATCTCTAAAATTCTGGAAAGGGTAGCTGCAAGCCAGCTGTGTGAGCATTTGTATAGAAATGATCTATTTGAAGTTCTTCAGTCAGGGTTCAGATGCATCATAGCACAGAAACAGCACTGGTTCCAGTCTCCAATGACCTTCTTATGGCCTCAGATGATGGGTTAGTGTCCATACTGGTTCTGCTGGACCTCAGATAATGGGTTAGTGTCCATACTGGTTCTGCTGGACCTCAGATAATGGGTTAGTGTTCATACTGGTTCTGCTGGACCTCAGTGCTGTTTTGATACTATAGATCACAGCATTTTACTGCAGAGACTAGAGTATGTTGTTGGGATTAAAGGGACAGCTCTAGATTGGTTTAAATCAGATCTGTCTGATAGATTCCAGTTTGTTCATGTTCATGAGGTTTCTTCAGTACAGACGAGGGTCTGCTATGGTGTCCCGCAGGGTTCAGTGCTAGGGCCAAGCTTGTTCAGTTTATACATGCAGCCCTTAGGAAGTTTTATCCGGAACCACGGCATTAATGTTCACTTTTATGCTGATGATACGCAGCTGTATTTGTCTATGAAGATGAAACAGAACCATCAGACAAACTTCAGATGTGTCTTAAGGACATCAAGGACTGGACGTCCACTAATGTTTTGCTCCTAAATTCTGATAAAACAGAGGTTGTTGTTTGTGGTCCAAACAGCTTAGGAAGGGATTAGATGGTCTTGCGATGGCCTCCAGTAAAACTGTGCGAAACCTTGGAGTTATTTTGATCAGGATTTGTCATTTAAACAGCATATTAATCAGGTTTGTAAAACTGTGTTTTTCCACCTCCGTAATATCACAAAGATCAGGAGCATCCTCTCCCAGAGTGATGCCGAAAAACTAATTCATACGTTCGTATCTTCTAGACTAGATTACTGTAACGTGTTGTTGGCTGGATGTCCAAGTAATTCTCTGAAGATTCTCCAGCTGATCCAAAATGCAGCAGGAACCAACAAGAGAGACCACGTCTCTCCAGTTTTAGCTTCCCTCCATCGGCTCCCCGGAAAACTCAGAATCCAATTCAAAATTTTATTACTGGCATATAAAGTCCAAAATGGCCTAGCACCGCGATATTTGCAAGACCTGATAGTACCGTACGTTCCTAATAGAGCTCTCCGTTCTCAGGGTGCAGGTTTACTCGTAGTTCCTAGAAGATCCAGATGTAGATTTGGAGGATGGGTCTTCTATCAGGAACCATCACTCTGGAACCAACTTCCAGTTTGGGTTAAGGAGGCTGACACCACCTGTTAGAGCCATTTAAACATTGTGTGCTGTTAGTATTACATTTTATAAAAGAATAGGTAAACCATAGTTAATTTAGGAAGCCCAGCATTTATTGGCTGAGATGTATGACGTAATCGTTGCACGTTGTTCAGTTCTAGTGAAGCTATGGAGCAGAAAGAGCTCACTAGTTTTTGACCGTACTTTAGCGTACTTTAGCGTACTTTAGCGTACTTTAGCATCCTTATAACGTCCTTATATGTTTGTACCATATTTTTCATGTTTCGTCACAGTTTATTTTGAGAGTAAATGTCTTAAATGAAGAACATGGACTGTGGAAGCCTTTTTTAAAAGAAAGACGCGTCAACTATAAGCTCTCGCTCTGCAGCTTAAGTGGGCTTTACAGCAATTAGACGGAGCCACACTTAAATTAGTCAAAAACTATGCTCATTTTTCCAAGTGACGCATAAGAACAGAGATCTCCTCAAGAATACAATTGGCTTATAAGAGAAAACCGGTACTTACAGAAGACGCAAATCGGCGGACTGCCAGAAAGTGAGTAAGAAAAGTACAGATTCCAGACTTTAGTCACCCCATATCATCAACGGGAGCCGCTCTTCCGCCAGCCCAAGGCCGCTACGTAACTGAGCCATGGTGGTCATCACTAAGACTGCACATAAGTCGAAACTCTTTAAAGTATAAGAACAGTCTGCAGAAGTACGAGAATCTGCTACTGTAAAGAAAAGAAAAGAGGACAGTCGGTGTGCATTAACGCTTAATAAGAGCGCCGCCGTAAATAATGGAAGTTGCAGCGGACAGCCACAAGAGGGCGCCAAGGCCAACAGTAAAGGCTGTAGAAGCGAAAATAAACCGGCTTAAGAGCGAGAGAAAAGGAAAATTGTCTCAACTCACTCGAAAACGGAAAGAAATAGAAAATCTACAGAAAGACAAAACTAATGTGGAATTAATAAAAGAAGAATCATTACTTGTCTTTGACAAATTTTATGGACAATTTAAAGATCTAAATGCAGAACTCTTACCCCTTTTCAATGAGGAAGAAAACCAAGAGGATCAGGATGACTGGTATGAACCAAAATGTGCAGAAATTGAGGACTTTATTAAAGAAACAAAAGAGTGGATTGAAAGACTGATGATACATCCTGAAGAGGGGACCAATGAAGATGATGAGGATATACAGCCAAGCGACAGCATCTCAGAGGTCATCAGTCGCTCAAACAAAGAAAGGAAAGCAAGCTCAGTGTTGAGTGGCTCATCGCAGGTGTCCAATGCAAGTTCTGCACGTTTAAAGCTGGCAGCAGAGCGTGAAGAACTAAAGGCACACGCTGCCTTCTTAAAGAAAAAACAAAGTATAGAGTTAGAAGACGCACACCTAAAGGCACGCAAAGAACAGTTGGAGTTAGATGCCAAGATCGCAGCATCAGAAGCCAAATTAAAGGTCTATGAAGATTACGAAGATAGCCAAGATGGAATGAATGAATACTACAAATCTGATGGCGTGCACAGAGTAATATCACAAAGTACCAGTCACATTAAAGAAGAAGAGGATGAGTCAAGTCCACAAGCAAACAGTCCTGAACCTCCAAGATTGCATCAGAAGAGGACTTCAACTGGAGAAGCAGCCAGGTTAAGAACACCAACGGACCAGTTACAACAGGCGGTTACCCCCGACAGCATTTGCAAAATAATGCAGCGTCAAAACGAAATAACAGAGATGCTAGTGAAGCAGCAACACTTTTCCCAACTCCCAAGGAGAGATATCCCCACATCCTATGGAGATCCTCTCAGTTATTGTTCATTCATAAGATCCTTTGAGCAAACTATTGAGAGTAAGACTGTAGGTCAACAGGAGAGATTGCTTTATCTTCAACAGTTCACAAGTGGAGAACCTCGGGACCTGGTTCGTAGCTGTGAACACATGAGTCCAGATGAGGGCTACAAAGAGGTGAGAAGGCTACTCCAACAGCATTATGGGGATGAGCTTAGAATAGCCACAGCCTTCATGAATAAAGCACTCAAATGGCCACAGATAAAGGCAGAAGACAAGAAAGCTTTACATGCATATGCACTGTTTCTGATAAGCTGCAGAAACACCATGAATGACATTGAGTTCATGGAGGAAATGGACAATCCTAGCAATATGAAGACCGTCATCTCAAAACTGCCCTATAAACTGAAGGAGCGGTGGAGAAATCAAGCATATGAAATACAAACAAGAACAACAAGAAGAGCAAGATTTTCTGATGTGGTGGATTTTATAAATCACCAAGCAAAGATTATCAACGACAAGACAAAGATAAACATCAAGAGAAGTAGCCTGAAGAGTAGGTTTGCTACACGTGTTTCTTCAGCAGGAGCACAAGATGGAGCTCCAAAAACACAGCAGGTACAGCAAGGTGCAGTAAAGGACATCAACGCCTTTCAAGCCCCCTGCATCTTCTGCAAAAAGAACCATGCCTTAGATGTCTGTGAGGAGATAAAAGAAAAGACAGCCAAGGACCGAATCAAATTTCTAATAAGTAAAGGACTCTGCTTTGGCTGCCTCACACAAGGACATCGGAGTAAGGACTGTCGTAGGAGGATCCAATGCACATAATGTTCAGGAAAACACCCAAGTATTTTGCATGTAACAAGGGATGTCTCAGTTCTACCAGAAAGAGATGAAGCTTCGAACACAGACGCGACCAGAGAGGTGACGAGTGCCTTCGTTGAGGCAGAGCATGAAGCCAGTAGAGAAACTGGGGCAGGTGAGATTGAAACTATCCTACCAATAGTACCGGTGAAGTTGAAATCAAAAAGAAGTGACAAATTAATGCTCGTCTACGCACTGTTAGACCCAGGAAGCACAGCTACCTTTTGTACTAATGAGGTTATGCACCAGCTTAACCTGAGAGGAAGGAAAACAGAGCTCCTACTCACTACAATGGGAGCTGAAGACAAAGTTAGCACTCACATCTTGGCAGATTTGGAAGTGTGTGGCTTGGATGAGGAGAATTTCTTGGACCTCCCACCAGTGTTTACCCAGCCAAGCATACCGGTCAAAAAGGGCAACATACCGCTTCAGACAGACGTGGATCAGTGGCCTTACCTCCAGGAAGTTCGTATCACACACATAGAAGCAGATGTTGGTTTGCTTATTGGCACAAATGTCCACAAAGCCTTGGAGCCTCAGCAGATAATAAAGAGTAGAGGTAATGGACCATATGCAGTAAGAACTTCCCTTGGATGGGTTGTCAACGGCCCGCTCAGAACTACTGCAGCTTACCATGGTATGACTACCCACTCAGTCAATCGCATTTCTGTGGCCAGCGTAGAAAACCTGTTGACTCAGTTATACAACGCAGACTTCCCGGAAAGATAACGTTATGAAAAGTCTGAGATGTCACAAGAAGACCATCAGTTCCTGGATTCAGTGAAAGGTTCAGCACAACTAGTCAATGGTCACTACCAAATTGGACTACCACTGAAAGACAAAAACATAAGAATGCCTGTCAACAGATCTCTAGCAGAACAGCGACTTACAAGTCTTAAAAGGAAGTTTCACAGAGATCCCGACTTCCGCAGTGAGTATAACAACTTCATGAAGGACTTGTTGTGCAAAAAATATGCCACGAGAGTACCAGAAGAAGAGCTAGGTCGAGGAGATGGGAGAGTATGGTTTATTCCCCATCATGGAGTTCGTCACCCCAAAAAGAAGAAATTAAGAGTCGTCTTCGACTGTACTGCTTTATATCAAGGAGTATCGTTTAACAATCAACTTCTGCAAGGCCCAAACCTCACAAATACTCTCGTAGGAGTTCTGACAAGATTCAGGAAGGATACAGTGGGCATGATGGCAGACGTAGATTCCATGTTTTATCAAGTGAAAGTGTCTGAAGAAGATTCAGATCTGTTGCTGTTTCTGTGGTGGCCGGATGGCGACCTGAGTTTAGAACCAGCAGACTACAGAATGCATGTGCATTTGTTCGGAGCAACTTCCTCCCCAAGTTGCGCCTCATTTGCGCTGAGAAAGACAGCTGAAGATGGAAGAGACTGGGCTGCACCCGAGGCAGTGGAAACAATCCTAAACAACTTTTATGTTGATGACTGTCTGAGCTCAGTGTCATCTGATGAGCAGGCCATCACACTGTCCAAGGACTTGAGAGCATTGTGCCTCAGTTGAGGATTTAGCTTGAGCAAGTGGACAAGCAACTCCAGAGCACTCCTAATGGCAACCCCAGAAAAAGAAAGGGCTTCAGGAATAAAAGATCTTGATCTAGACAATGATCAGCTACCAACAGAGAGGGCGCTAGGCGTACAGTGGTGCACAGAATCTGACATGTTTAAGTTCAGGATAGATGTACAGCAGAAACCATGTACTAGGAGAGGAATTCTGTCAGTTGTAAGTTCAGCTTATGATCCCTTGGGATTCCTGGCACCTTTCATTCTACCTGCCAAGATTCTCCTAAGGGAACTCTGCAAGGAAAAAAGGTCCTGGGACGAGGAAGTGTCAGAACAGCAGGCAAAAAAATGGCAAAGGTGATTGGCTGACTTGCAGAAGTTGTCATCCTTTTGTATCAACAGGTGCATCAAACCTGCAGGCTTTGGTGTGATCAAAACAGCACAGCTACAACACTTTTCAGACGCTAGCAATAACGGCTATGGTACCGTGTCCTACCTACTGATGACAAATGAAAATGACCAAAAGTTTGTTTCATTCTTGATGGGAAAGTCAAGAGTGGCACCGCTCAAGATCGTCACCATTCCCAGGATGGAGTTGACAGCAGCCGTAATAGCCGTGAAAATGGACAAGATGCTACAACAGGAATTGCAGTTAGAGCTGACCGAATCCATCTTCTGGACAGACAGTATCACCGTGCTCAAGTATATGGAAAACGATGCTGCATGATATAAAACATTTGTTGCAAACCGTGTCTCATTTATCAAAGAGGCTACAAACCCATCCCAGTGGAAGTACGTGAACACAGCAGACAACCCTGCCGATCCAGCTTCTAGAGGTTTAAATGCAGAAGGTCTGCTTCAGAGCAAAAACTGGATTCAGGGACCTCACTTTCTGTTGAGACCACATGGCGAATGGCCAGAACGCCCAGATCAGATGACCCCTGACACAGAAGATTTAGAGGTCAAAAGATCAGCCCAAGTGTCAGTTATACAAGCTGATGAGAGACCGGATACAGTGACTCGGTTCGTGACCCACTTCTCAAGTTGGCACCAGCTGAAGAAATCAGTGGCTTGGCTAATGCGCTTTAAGGAGATTTTGCTAAACTTGAGACAGAAAAGGAAGGAGCTTCAAAGGTCGCTCTACGGGCATGAAGCTAGCGCATCTAAAGCAGAATCACGCCTCCAACAGAGGATGCTTGAGTATAAGAAAAACTACCAAACACGAGCGCTTACAACTGAAGACCTCGCCAAGGCAGAGTTGGAGTTAATTCGGCTATGTCAGAATGGGAAATATGCAGAGGAGCTTAAAGCCTTGCAAGATGGAAGAGGTCACGTGAGAAAGGATAGTCATATCTTTAAGTTAGATCCATATTTGAAAGATGGTGTGATAAGAGTGGGTGGTCGGTTGAGTCGAGCTGCAATGCCACTGGATGCCAGACATCCAGCTATCCTACACAAGGACGATTGGATTTCCAAGCTCATACTTCGTTACATACATGAAGAGACAGGACACTCAGGAAGAAATTACATTCTTGCAAGACTGAGACAGAAATTCTGGATACCCAAAGCCTGCTCAGCAATACAGAAGTTAATTTCTGAGTGTGTCATATGCAGAAGACTGCATGTTAAGGCAGGTGAACAAAAAATGGCTGACTTGCCGGAAGATCGGTTATTGCCTGACAAGCCATCTTTCACAAATACTGGTGTGGACTTCTTCGGACCATTTGAGGTCATCAGAGGTCGTTGTAGAGTGAAAAGGTATGGCGTGCTTTTTACATGCTTAACCAGCAGAGCAGTCCATATAGAGGTAGCATACTCACTTGACACCAGTTCATGTATCAACGCATTACGCCGCTTCCTAAGCAGAAGAGGTCAAGTCTCTGTCCTACGTTCGGACAATGGCACTAATTTTGTTGGTACTGAGAGAGAACTAAAAGAAGCAATACAAGACCTGGACCAGTCAAAGATACACGGATCTATGCTAAAACGAGGAGTACAGTGGATATTTAACACTCCTGCCGCATCCCACCACGGAGGTGTCTGGGAACGCCAAATACGGTCAGTCAGGAAGGTTTTGAATTCCTTGTTAAAACAGCAGATGGTGGATGATGAAGGACTGCAGACACTTTTATGTGAAGTGGAAAGCATCATCAACAGCAGACCCATAACGACAATCTCTAACGATCCCAATGATCTCGAAGCTCTGACGCCAAGTCATCTGCTAACAATGAGAATGCAACCAAATGTCCCCCCAGGTGTCTTCTCTAAGGACGACATCTATGCGCGTCGACGCTGGAAGCAAATTCAGCATATGGCAGATTTGTTCTGGCGCAGGTGGACACAGGAATACCTGCCTCTATTACAGGAAAGGCAAAAATGGAGCCTAGCAAGAAGAAACTACAGTGTGGGAGACGTTGTCCTCATTGTAGACTCTTCCGCACCACGGAATTCCTGGTTGATAGGAAAAATAGTCAAGACCATGCCTGACTCAAAAGGAGCAGTTAGGAGCGTCGTTGTTTAGACAAAGACAGGCACGTTGGAGAGACCCATCACCAAGATATGTCTCTTGGAGGAAGCATCAAAAGGGTCAACTCAACTCAACTCAACTTTATTTATAAAGCACTTTAAACAAAACAAGGTTCACTAAAGTGCTGAACAAAGCATAAAATTAGTAAAAGAGCATGGCAATAATCAGACATAAGAAAATTAAAATACAATACAGTCTCCAGAGTCCAACTCAATTAAAAGCCAAAGTGAAAAAATATGTTTTAAGAGCAGATTTAAAAGTGGAAAATGAGTCCATCTGTCTGAGGTCCAGGGGCAACTCATTCCAGATCTTTGGTCCGAAGATTGAAAAGGCTCGGTCACCTCTCAGTTTCCTCTTGGTCTTGGAGACGACTAACTGTATCTGATTTGTTGACCTGAGGGAGTGAGGAGGGGTGTACACCTGGATCAGGTCAGATAGGTACTTAGGAGCGAGACCATGAAGACATTTAAAAACAAATAAAAGAATTTTAAAATCAATGCGTAAACGAACTGGGAGCCAGTGAAGTGATGCTAAAATGTAATGTCGTAATGGACTGAATGAGTAGAAGACATTTATGTCGTGATTTATGCAAATGCATGTACAGTAGGATGAATATATGTTATCATAGACATTATAATGGCTCTTTGTGTTCGTGTGATAATTGATACGTATTTAGGCTTCTCAATTAGGGGCAGGTTATGTTAGAGCCATTTCAGAGTCAGAGTCAAGTTTATTGTCAATTCTACCACATCTGAGACACATACAGAGAATCGAAATTACGTTACCCTCAAACCCTCGGTGCTACACAATAAATACATTTTAAACACAAAGTGCAAGTTAAAAAGAAACAAGAAACAAGTTGTGACATGACAACAACAGTTTTTCGGTTTGATTAAAGTGACCTGGTGCAAAGCAAGTGGTCCAGTTCTGCCAAAAGTGCCTGGTGCAGATACTGAGGTCAGAGTGAGTGAGGGGGGGGGCAAGGCGGGAAACGGTGGGAGAGCAGGGAGAGTGTTCAGCTTCCTGACGGCCTGGTGGACGAAGCTGTCCTTCAGTCGGCTGGTTCTGGCCCGGAGGGTCCGCAGCCTCCTCCCTGATGGCAGCAGACTGAAGAGGCTGTGTGACGGGTGGGTGGGGTCTCTCACAATGCTCACAATTTAAACATTGTGTGCTGTTAGTATTACATTTTATAAAAGAATAGGTAAACCATAGTTAATTTAGGAAGCCCAGCATTTATTGGCTGAGATGTATGACGTAATCGTTGCACGTTGTTCAGTTCTAGTGAAGCTATGGAGCAGAGAGAGCTCACTAGTTTTGGACCGTACTTTAGCGTACTTTAGCATCCTTATAACGTCCTTATATGTTTGTACCATATTTTTCATGTTTCGTCACAGTTTATTTTGAGAGTAAATGTCTTAAATGAAGAACATGGACTGTGGAAGCCTTTTTTAAAAGAAAGACGCGTCAACTATAAGCTCTCGCTCTGCAGCTTAAGTGGGCTTTACAGCAATTAGACGGAGCCACACTTACACCACCTCCACCTTTAAAACTAAACTTCAAACATTTCTGTTTAATAAAGCATATAGTTAGTGTATATTTAGTACCTTAATGTGTCAGGACCAGTAGTCAAAGCTGCAGCTACAGGACCAGACTAGAGCAGCTCATCTTAAACAGCTTCGGTGTAGATATGCTGTTATAGGCCTATGCTGCAGGGGGGCACCAACATGATCCACTGAGTGGTGCCCTTCACCTTCTCTGTTTCTCTTTGCCTTCTCTGTCTCTGCTTCACCTCAACCCTCATTTATTAACAATATCCCATAAACTTAATTGTGGTCCATTGTTCTGGTAGTTTGTTGTGCTTGTCTGGCCCTTCCTTCTCTCTTCTGAACATGCTCTGCAGACCAGAACCTCAGGAGCTGCTTGCTGACCTGCAGTTCCACCTCTGACCATCCCAGTGTACCTCCACCTGTCTGTATGGATGTTTCTGTTGGATACTTGCTGACATCCTGACCTGCAGTCCTCATCCCCTTGGATCACCGTCTATCCATATATCACCCATATACACAGAAGTCTAATTGGAGTACTGATGATAGTTACTATTGTATCCTGTCTTGTACCTTTGACGGTGTCTCTATGTCTCTATTCTCTTTTTACTTCCTGTTCTACCTGGCTGGCCTTCGACAGGAGGTCCAGGTCCTGGTCCAGGTTTCTTCCCTCTTAAAGGGGAGTTTTTCCTGCCGCTGTTTATGTAAGAACTGATCAGGGTCATGTTCTCGTCTCTGGAAAGATTAATTAAATTAAATTAAATTAAATTAAATTAAATTAAATTAAATTAAATTAAATTAAATTAAATTAAATTAAATTAAATTAAATTAAATTAAATTAAATTAAATTAAATTAAATTAAATTAAATTAAATTAAATTGATATTACTGGTATCACAGGTACCACTGGTATTACTGGTATCACAGGTACTTACTGATATTACTGGTATCACTGGTATCACAGGTACTTACTGATATTACTGGTATCACTGGTATCACAGGTACTTACTGATATTACTGGTATCACTGGTATCACAGGTACTTACTGATATTACTGGTATCACAGGTACCACTGATATTACTGGTATCACTGGTATCACAGGTACTTACTGATATTACTGGTATCACTGGTATCACAGGTACTTACTGATATTACTGGTATCACTGGTATCACAGGTACCACTGGTATTACTGGTATCACAGGTACTTACTGATATTACTGGTATCACTGGTATCACAGGTACTTACTGATATTACTGGTATCACTGGTATCACAGGTACTTACTGATATTACTGGTATCACTGGTATCACAGGTACTTACTGATATTACTGGTATCACAGGTACCACTGATATTACTGGTATCACTGGTATCACAGGTACTTACTGATATTACTGGTATCACTGGTATCACAGGTACTTACTGATATTACTGGTATCACTGGTATCACAGGTACTTACTGATATTACTGGTATCACAGGTACCACTGGTATTACTGGTATCACAGGTACCACTGGTATTACTGGTATCACAGGTACTTACTGATATTACTGGTATCACTGGTATCACAGGTACTTACTGGTATTACTGGTATTACTGGTATCACAGGTACTTACTGATATTACTGGTATCACTGGTATCACAGGTACTTACTGATATTACTGGTATCACAGGTACCACTGGTATTACTGGTATCACAGGTACCACTGGTATTACTGGTATCACAGGTACCACTGGTATTACTGGTATTACTGGTATCACAGATACTTACTGATATTACTGGTATCACAGGTACCACTGGTATTACTGGTATTACTGGTATTACTCGTACACCTATCCCCAAGCAGTTTCATTGGCTCCCGGTTTAGTCTTGATTTGAAAATTCTGCTCCCCGGCTTCATAGCCCTCTGTAATCTAGCTCCTTCAGACCGCTCTGTCCTTCTGCTGCCTTACACACAAGCTTGCACATTCAGATCTTCCTCCGCCTCCCTCCTCTCCACTCCACCTGCCAGTTTGTCCTCTATGGGATGTAGAGCTTCCAGCCGCACTGCCCCACAACTCTGGAACTCTGTTCCCCGAGGCCTCCATACCACGGACTCTCTCCACGTCTTCATATCCCACCTTTAGACTCACCTGTTTCATTTGGCATATCCCACATGAAAAACAAACACCGTTTGTTTAGTTAGCTCACTATTTCAATTTAATGTTTATGGTATTTTGCTAATGTTTTATCTGTTGCTCTTTTGTTGTTATTTGTGTGAGCGATGTTCTCCTTTTGTGCAGTGAAAAGCGTATAAATAAAAAGCATTATTATTATTATTATTACCTATTATTTGAACATAAGTCTGGAAGCCCCATGAAAGCAGAAAGGGGCCACGTGAGCAGCTGGACTGAACTGTGACACCCCCTTACCTGTCTGCAGCCTGCAGCCCTTCATCTCTTTGGCTTATATAAGTTGATGTTGTTTGTTACTTGCTCGCATAACTGGAAATGTCTCCTCACGAGTTCCATCAGGGTCCCACTCTGAAAGAACATTTTCATTTCCTTTGTTTTGACTTCTATCTTGCGGTCTTAGTTTCATTTTGCACGCAGATACTTGACTCTTACCAGACCAACATAAACAATCAGCGCTGATTTTTTTAAATGAATGAATTATTCAGAATCAGACCATCTCCAAAACAGGGATGTGTTATGGAGAAGCTGCCAGAGATAGAAAATAAGTCTAATTGCTTTTTCTTCATTGCAGCAAACACGTGACAGGATCTGGGAGAGTTATGGTCACATGGGCAGGAACCTGCCAGGTATCTGTTGTCGCAGACACATCTGATTTATCCCCTTCAACATCCCCTGGTGTATTTGTACCTCATCAAAGTCAAATAAAAGTTGCTCTTTGCACAGAGACACTTTTTTTATATAAGCCGACAAAAGAAAGAATATTTTTACATTTTTCTTCCCTTATAAACGTTTGATATCATAGTTTTTGATTTATTCCAATCATCCTCGGTCATCTGCAGCTGCACTCCAATTAACCTTAGAAACTGGATTGTCCGTCTTTATGCTTCTTTTTTCTGGTATTGTAGGAGTCTTCACATAAATCTGCAATACCAAGTTCATGTAGGGGTTAAAAAAAGTAATCTGATGTTTCTGATCCACAAACACATATTTTCTTGTTAATCCAAACTTTCTTCCTTTTTCCATGTTTTATTTGGGATAATTATTTTTGCAGGTGCCACCTGAAGACCCCATGGACGTGTCAGCCATCGCTGCCCACAGGCTTTAATGGCTCTGTTATCCTTTCACTTACTCTTTCCTGTAAGTGTATTAACCATGCTGACTGTCATCGCCTCTGTAGTGTTTATGATTTCCTTTGTCTTTTGTCTTTCCAGATCTTCAACAGGAAGCAAAAACTCCAACCAGTCTGAACGTTGACCAAGACCAGCAGTAAAGTGTGAGTTTATTATGCAACTTCCTGGATGGACCGCTGCTGGAAAATGCTCCTGGCCCAAAGACAGTCAGGTGGAGGATTAAGGCTGGAAACGTGAACCCAGGAAGGCTGTTCAAGTAAAAACCTGGGATACTTGAATAAATAAGTTTTACTTCTCAGTGTCAGCTGAGTTTTTATATCCAATGGTGTAAACACATTATTAGTTTGAGATAAAGTTCACTCAGATAAGCTATAACCAGTCAGAAACACTGATCTTAAACAGTCCTGGACAAGTCTGAACTAAGAATAATGTAACATGCTGATGGCCTTTTGAAAGTGTCGAGACAGGATATGTGCGCACGAGGGCGATAGCCTCTGTAAATGGTGCACCCACTCAACCCACTCAGACTTATTATTAGTTCATTCTAAATTTGATGCCACAAACGCGTCTGCAAAAAGTTGATTACCACTTGATGGAGCTCCGGGAGAGGAATGCTGCCTCAACCTGTGTCAAATGTTTTCAGTTGATGGACTTTCTGGACTGCAGGCAGACCAGATCAACACCTGGACTCTTCCTCTACGAAGCCACGCCTCTGTAGCGGATGCAGCATGTGCATCAGCATGGTCTTGCTGAACGCTTCAGGACATTCCCTGAAAAAGATGTTGCTCTGAAACCTGTATTTACCTTTCAGCATTGATGTTTCCTTCCAGATGTTCCAGCTGTCCTGTCCTCCAGACCATCAGAGATGCAGTATAGAGCAGCTGGATGGTTCCCCCACTCTTTAGTCTGGAGGACGAGGCCTCCATGGTTTTCCGAAGAGACTCAGATTTAGATTTATCCAATCCCAGAACATTCATCCAATTCTTCTGAGTACATTTGGGATGATGAATGTTTCTGGATCATGTTCACACCAGCGTTCATCTGATTTCTGGATTTCCTGACGCAGTCATGGCTGTTTTTAGGTATGAACTCTTCCGTTTCTCCGAGGTTTTTTGTGATATGTAGTATTTTAAGTTAAGAAGAAAACCTAAAATGCAGTTCAAGAAAGCCCTTTAGGACAAACCTTTATTTATTGCTTAAATACTCTTAAAATAACAGCTAGGCAGCCTGACAACATGTTATACTGCAGCTTAAGACATACAAACCTTTGAATGTCAGACAAAAGCTAAATATACCTTAAACGATAAAGACAATCTTAGCCTAAGCTTCTCTGTGGCTCGTGATCTTCAGAGCTGTGTCTAGTTCCTTTTTTATATTCAGAAGACCGCCGTTGCCTTAGATGCAGCGTCTTGTATAATTTGATAATTGAAATGTCAGCTATGATTAGATGACAGCTGGTTTTATCATCTTCTTGACTCCAGGACTCCAGGATGGAGGTGTTGGTGAACTGCTGCAGGACCTCTGGACTGAAAGTTAACATGTTCACCTCTCCAGCCTCCTTCTTCCACACCCTTGTGGGGGTCGGAGTGATGTGAAGGCATTTTCACTGGAATGAAGGGTGGATGTTCCACGTCTTACAGAAACGAGGTTTTTCCAACACTAGAGAGCAGGATGACTCCTGAGCTGGAGAAAAACCCGTCTGACAGAGTCAACCTCTGAAAAGCTCTTCGGAAGTGAGTAAAAACTGACACACCGATAGGATGAATAGGTTTGCTTGTTACTACTTATTAGGGCTGTACAATTTTGGGAATGTTCAGGGGTGGAAACATTTCATGGATGTTGAAAGGAATATATAACAATTAATGGGAATAAATGAGAACTAATGTCAAAATGCACTTGAAAAGATCTTCCATCTCTGTCTTGATTAGAACATTCAGTTACTGCAAGTATAGAGGCATTTCTACCGGGGAATGCCTCCTTCTCATGAGCAGATCACTGTTAGAATCTTCTACACAACACCAGAACCACTGAAGCTCCTGGAGTCCAGGGTGTCCTTCCAGTCAGGACGGCGTTGATGACATCTCTGGCGTTACTCTGATTGTGGTGTTTGGCTGGAATATTCCAACAGTTTGATCAAATGTTTAAATTCACTTTCATAAACCAGATACGGCCGTATACAACATGGTGGCTGTTGGAGGAGGACGTTCTTGCCTCGCTTTCGTTGCCATTATAGCAGAGAAAACAACACAATCGTCATCTGCGATGGGGAGTTAGACCAAGTCAATGCCGTCAGGATGCGTGTAGCAGCTGGAATGCGTTCATAGATGCGCTGTGAATGGAACATCGACTCCGAGCTTTGAGTTTAACGAACAAATGCTGAGTGTGTTTACTTGGTAGCCAGATGATATTTGCTAAATGCTAACTATCCATCCATCCATCCATTATCTATACCCGCTTTATCCGTTTCCGGGTCACGGGAGTCTGTCGGAGCCTAACCCGACGCATATCAGGCGAAAGGCAGGGGTCCACCTGGACAGGTCGCCAGTCTATCCAGGACCACATACAAACAAACAATCACACTCACATTCACACCTAGGGAGAATTTAGAAAGATCAATTAACCTACTCTGCATGTTTTTGGACTGTGGGAGGAAGCCGGAGTACCTGGAGGAACCCACGCAAGCACGGGGAGAACATGCAAACTCCACACAGAAAAGACCCACCGGGCCGGGAATCGAACCAGGAACCTTCTTGGTGGGAGGCAACAGTGCTAACCACCAAGCCACCGTGCTGCCCTAAATGCTAACTAGCACAGTTCATTTACAGTTTAAGGGGTCAGTCACCATGGCGACCGCTAAGTCATTACACTGTTTCTTGTGCTTCTGCTACCTTGTTTACTGCTCCCACATCCATCAGAGGTCATAGTTTGGACTAGCACACTGGTCACAGAGTACTCATCTAGTCATGTGACCTGTTTCTAGTTAGCTTCCCAGCATTAACTCTTCCAGAATATCTGATATTTGAATGAATGCCCTGAAGATCCATGCTGTTCAAATAAGTTTTACTCATTTTATCATATGTGACCCGTACAGGAAAACTAACAAACTGCCATAGCAGTGGCTAGCCAGTCGGATATGCTACATGTAAGCTAGCTCACACCATCTTCCTAACGGTGGAGGGCTAGTTGCCAGGATACGAGCCAGCGGGCTTCGCCGTTTCCTCGTCAGTTTCCTGTTCCGGTATAAGAATGTCCACAACCACAACAAAATCCTATAGTATATCTGTGTAGGAAGGAGATTCCTGTACAGAACTTTCACTTTTGTTCATATACAAAGTTAAAAGATTACCGTGTCATTTTGTAGTTATTAATAATACAGTCTGTCAGGTTGACAATTACAGGATTATACAACAGTTAATGTAATATATTAAACCATGACTGCTGGAAAAGTTTTAATTTATTGTGATAGAGGAATGTTTTTCACTTTATAAACAATAAGTCAACGTGGGTCAACAACTGGGAAACAATGGGCTGGTCAGGGGGCATGTTAGTGGCAGTGACCAATGACGACAGGAACCAACAATGGAATTGTAACAACTATTATAAATATAAATAACTATAAAAGATTTATTATTATCATTATGATGATGATGATGATTATTATTATTATATTAGTGTATATGTATGTATTTATATGTGAAAATAAGTGTGTGGGTACAGATGTGGGTGTGTATGTATGTGTATGTGTATATTTCATGTATGTTTTTCTCTCTTCCTACAATGTATATGAATATGTACTAGTTAAATGCATATATACGACGTTATCTTTATATATGTGGCCATGCATGAGTATTTAAATACTTCTATGTATATTATATATATGACTCTTTAATACTGCCCCCAACATCCCCAAACACTCAGATATGCTCACAGTTAAAACAATAGTAAATAGAAAGCTCCTCCCCCTTTCCTCTTCTCTTTGCGTGTTACAACTGATTGTAATACACACACACACACACACACACACACACACACACATATATATATATATATATATATATACATACCATATATATATATATATATACCATATATATATATATAAAAACTCGTTCCTCACCCTCCGTGGGTGGTGTCCCTTCTAAGCTCGTGTCCTCTACCAGAGGCCAGGGAGCTTGAGGGTTCTGCGCAGTATCTTTGCTGTTCCTAACACTGCACTTTTCTGGACTGAGTTGTCTGAGGTTGTTCCAGGGATCTGCTGCAGCCACTCTTCCAGTTTGGGGGTTACTGCCCCGAGTGCTCCGATCACCACGGGCACTACTGTCACCTTCACCTTCCAGGCCTTCTCCAGCTCCTCTCTAAGCCCTTGGTATTTCTCAAGCTTCTCATGTTCCTTTCGCCTGATGTTACCATCACTTGGTATTGCCACATTCACCACCACGGCTTTCCTCTGCCCTTTGTCTATCACCACGATGTCTGGTTGGTTTGCCATCACCATCCTGTCTGTCTGTATCTGGAAGTCCCACAGGAGCTTTGCTCTGTCATTTTCCACCACCTTCGGAGGTGTTTCCCATTTTGACCTTGGGGTTTCCAGCCCATACTCCACACAGATGTTTCTGTAGAGTATGCCCGCTACTTGGTTATGGCGTTCCATGTATGCTTTCCCTGCCAGCATCTTACACCCTGCAGTTATGTGCTGGATTGTTTCCGGTGCTTCTTTGCACAACCTACACCTTGGGTCTTGTCTGGTGTGGTATATCTGGGCTTCTATTGCTCTGGTGTTCAGAGCCTGCTCCTGTGCAGCCAGGACAAGTGCCTCTGTGCTGTCCTGTAGGCCAGGTCTCTCTAGCCGTTGGTAGGACTTCTTGAGATCAGCCACTTCAGTTATGGTTCGATGGTACATCCCGTGTAGGGGCTTGTCCTCCCATGATGCTTCCTCCTCCAGCACCTCTTCACCTTGCCATTGTCTGAGGCATTCACTGAGTACGTCATCCTTGTCCTTGATGTACTCATGGAGCTTGGCAGTTTCGTCCCGGATAGTGGCTTTCACACTCACTAGTCCTCGGCCTCCTTCCTTACGGCTTGTGTACAGTCTCAGTGTGCTGGATTTGGGGTGGAACCCACCATGCATGGTGAGGAGCTTCCTTGTCTTAACATCTGTGGTCTGTATCTCTTCCTTTGGCCACCTTATTATTCCTGCAGGGTATCTGATCACTGGCAGGGCGTAGTTGTTTATAGCCCGGGACTTGTTCTTGCCATTGAGCTGGCTTCTTAGGACCTGCCTTACTCGCTGGAGGTATTTGGCTGTTGCCATTTTCCTTGTAGCCCCTTCGAGGTTACCATTTGCCTGTGGTATTCCAAGGTACTTGTAACTGTCCTCAATGTCTGCTATTGTTCCTTCTGGGACTGAGACCCCTTCTGTGTGGACTACCTTGCCTCTTTTTGTCACCATCCTCCTACATTTCTCAAGCCCGAATGACATCCCAATGTTGTTGCTGTAGATCCTGGTGGTGTGGATCAGGGAGTCTATGTCCCGCTCGCTCTTAGCGTACAGCTTGATGTCATCCATGTAGAGGAGGTGACTGATCGTAGCTCCATTCCTGAGGCGGTATCCGTAGCCAGTCTTGTTGATTATTTGGCTTAGGGGGTTCAGACCTATGCAGAACAGCAGTGGGGACAGCGCATCTCCTTGGTATATGCCACATCTGATGGACACTTGGGCAAGTGGCTTGCCATTTGCCTCGAGAGTGGTTTTCCACAGGCCCATCGAGTTTGCAATGAAGGCCCTTAGAGTGCTGTTGATCTTGTACATCTCCAAGCTCTCAGTTATCCATGTGTGTGGCATCGAGTCGTAGGCTTTCTTGTAATCAATCCAGGCAGTGCACAGGTTGGTATTTCGGGACTTGCAGTCTTGGGCGACTGTTCTGTCAACCAGGAGTTGGTGTTTGAATCCTCTGGTATCTCTGCCTATGCCCTTCTGTGCTTTGCTCATGTATTGCTCCATGTGCCTGCTTATCTTAGTCGCAATGATGCCTGACAGGAGCTTCCATGTTGTGGAGAGGCAGGTTATTGGTCGGTAGTTAGATGGGGCTGCACCCTTTGTGGGATCCTTCAGGATCAGGATCGTTCGCCCTGCGGTTAGCCATTCTGGGTGAGTCCCATCTCTTAGCAGCTGGTTCATTTGTGCTGCCAGGCGCTCATGGAGTGCTGTGAGTTTCTTTAGCCAGTAGGCCTGGATCATGTCTGGGCCCGGTGCTGTCCAGTTTTTCATACCTGAGACTCTTTCTTGGATGTCTGCCACTGTGATGGTGACTGGTTTCTGCTCAGGGGGGTTGCTGTGCTCCTCTCTCAGGGAGACTAGCCATTGAGCACTGCTGTTATGTGCTGCATCCTTCTCCCATATGCTCTTCCAGTACCTCTCAGTTTCCAGCCTTGGTGGCTGGAATTACCTACTCAATCCATGTTGTGAACCTATTCAAACTAGTTTGGGTCTCTAGCTTTATGTTTCTTTACATTTATTTTACAGAGCAATGTCATGTTCTACTAGTCCTGGTTTCAGTTCCACTACTCCTGGTTTTAGTTCTACTAGTTCTGGTTTCAGTTCCACTACTCCTGGTTTTAGTTCTTTTTTCTTAGTTTCAGTCATACTAGTCATGTCTTCAATTCTATTAGTCTTAATTTCAGTTCCACTAGTCCTAGTTTCAGTTCCAATAGTCCTGGTTTCAGTTCTACTAGTCCTAGATTCAGTTCTACAAGTCCTGTTTTCAGTTCCACTAGTCCTAGATTCAGTACTACTAGTCCTGGTTTCAGTTCTACTAGTCCTGGTTTCAGTTCCACTACTCCTGGTATTAGTTCTTTTTTCTTAGTTTCAGTCATACTAGTCCTAGTTTCAGTTCCACTAGTCCTGGTTTCAGTTCTACTAGTCCTGGTTTCAGTTCCAATAGTCCTGGTTTCAGTTCTACTAGTCCTGGTTTCAGTTCCACTAGTCCTAGTTTCAGCTCCAATGGTCCTAGTTTCAGTTCTACTAGTTCTGGTTTCAGTTCTACAAGTCCTGTTTTCAGTTCCACTAGTCCTAGATTCAGTACTACTAGTCCTAGTTTCAGTTCCACTAGTCCTGGTTTCATTTCTACTAGTCCTGGTTTCAGTTCCACTACTCCTGGTTTTAGTTCTTTTTCTTAGTTTCAGTCATACTAGTCCTGGTTTCAGTTCCACTAGTCCTAGATTCAGTTCTACAAGTCCTGTTTTCAGTTCCACTAGCCATAGTTTCAGTTCCGCTAGTCCTGGTTTCAGTTCCACTAGTCCTGGTTTCAGTTCCGCTAGTCCTGGTTTCAATTCCACTAGTCCTGGTTTCAGTTCTGCTAGTCATAGTTTCAGTTCCAATGGTCCTGTTTTCAGTTCTACTAGTCCTGGTTTCAGTTCTACTAGTCCTGGTTTCAGTTCCGCTACTCCTGGTTTCAATTCCACTAGTCCTGGTTTCAGTTCCACTAGTCCTAGTTTCAGCTGCAATGGTCCTGTTTTCAGTTCTACTAGTCCTGGTTTCAGTTCTACTAGTTCTGGTTTCAGTTCCACTACTCCTGGTTTTAGTTCTTTTTTCTTAGTTTCAGTCATACTAGTCATGTCTTCAATTCTATTAGTCTTAATTTCAGTTCCACTAGTCCTAGATTCAGTTCTACAAGTCCTGTTTTCAGTTCCACTAGTCCTAGATTCAGTACTACTAGTCCTGGTTTCAGTTCTACTAGTCCTGGTTTCAGTTCCACTACTCCTGGTATTAGTTCTTTTTTCTTAGTTTCAGTCATACTAGTCCTAGTTTCAGTTCCACTAGTCCTGGTTTCAGTTCTACTAGTCCTGGTTTCAGTTCCAATAGTCCTGGTTTCAGTTCTACTAGTCCTGGTTTCAGTTCCACTAGTCCTAGTTTCAGCTCCAATGGTCCTAGTTTCAGTTCTACTAGTTCTGGTTTCAGTTCTACAAGTCCTGTTTTCAGTTCCACTACTCCTAGATTAAGTACTACTAGTCCTAGTTTCAGTTCCACTAGTCCTGGTTTCATTTCTACTAGTCCTGGTTTCAGTTCCACTACTCCTGGTTTTAGTTCTTTTTTCTTAGTTTCAGTCATACTAGTCCTGGTTTCAGTTCCACTAGTCCTAGATTCAGTTCTACAAGTCCTGTTTTCAGTTCCACTAGTCCTAGATTCAGTTCCACTAGTCTGGTTTCAGTTCCAATACCCCTGGGTTTTAGTTCTACTAGTCCTGGTTTCAGTTCCGCTACTCCTGGTTTCAATTCCACTAGTCCGAGTTTCAGTTCCACTAGTCCTAGTTTCAGCTTCAGTGGTCCTAGTTTTAGTTCTACTAGTCCTGGTTTCAGTTCCGCTACTCCTGGTTTCAATTCCACTAGTCCTAGTTTCAGTTCTGCTAGTCATAGTTTCAGTTCCAATGGTCCTGTTTTCAGTTCTACTAGTCCTGGTTTCAGTTCTACTAGTCCTGGTTTCAGTTCCGCTACTCCTGGTTTCAGTTCCACTAGTCCTGGTTTCAGTTCCACTAGTCCTAGTTTCAGCTGCAATGGTCCTGTTTTCAGTTCTACTAGTCCTGGTTTCAGTTCTACTAGTCCTGGTTTCAGTTCCACTACTCCTGGGTTTAGTTCTTTTTTCTTAGTTTCAGTCATACTAGTCATGTCTTCAATTCTATTAGTCTTAATTTCAGTTCCACTAGTCCTAGTTTCAGTTCCAATAGTCCTGGTTTCAGTTCTACTAGTCCTAGATTCAGTTCTACAAGTCCTGTTTTCAGTTCCACTAGTCCTAGATTCAGTACTACTAGTCCTGGTTTCAGTTCTACTAGTCCTGGTTTCAGTTCCACTACTCCTGGTATTAGTTCTTTTTTCTTAGTTTCTCTTCCACCGTTTCCCGCCTTGCCCCCCCCTCACTCACTCTGATCTCAGTATCTGCACCAGGCACTTTTGGCAGAACTGGACCGCCTGCTTTGCACCATGTCACTTTAATCAAACCGAAAAACTGTTGTTGTCATGTCACAACTTGTTTCTTGTCTCTTTTTAACTTGCACTTTGTGTTTAAAATGTATTTATTGTGTAGCACCGAGGGTTTGAGGGTAACGCAATTTCGATTCTCTGTATGTGTCTCACATGTGGTAGAATTGACAATAAACTTGACTCTGACTCTGACTCTGACTTTCAGTCATACTAGTCCTAGTTTCAGTTCCAATAGTCCTGGTTTCAGTTCTACTAGTCCTGGTTTCAGTTCTACTAGTCTTGGTTTCAGTTCTACTAGTCCTGGTTTCAGTTCCACTAGTCCTGGTTTCAGTTCCACTACTCCTGGCTTCAGTTCTATTAGTCTTAATTTCAGTTCCAATAGTCCTGGTTTCAGTTCTACTAGTCCTGGTTTCAGTTCCAATAGTCCTGGTTTCAGTTCTACTAGTCCTGGTTTCAGTTCTACTAGTCCTGGTTTCAGTTCCACTAGTCCTGGCTTCAGTTCTATTAGTCTTAGTTTCAGTTCCACTAGTCCTGGTTTCAGTTCTACTAGTCTTGGTTTCAGTTCTACTAGTCCTGGTTTCAGTTCTACTAGTCTTAGTTTCAGTTCCACTAGTCCTGGTTTCAGTTCTACTAGTCTTGGTTTCAGTTCTACTAGTCCTGGTTTCAGTTCTACTAGTCTTAGTTTCAGTTCCACTAGTCCTGGTGTCAGTTCTACTAGTCTTGGTTTCAGTTCTACTAGTCTTGGTTTCAGTTCTACTAGTCCTGGTTTCAGTTCTACTAGTCCTAGTTTTAGTTCCACTAGTCTTTTTAACTGACTAATTTAGTTTATGCTTTATTTTACAGAGCAATGTCATGCCGCCATTTGACTCCAAATTTTAAAATTTCTTAAACGCGTGGTTTATTGATAATGATAAATGTACATGGAAAATTCTTTCAAAATTTCTGTCCTCCTTGCATTCCCACCTCCAGTACCCCCAATACTGTTGTATCTGCTCTGTGTAGCTGTCTGGTGACGGCTCTGGACAACCGAGACCTTTACTATCAGTTCGTCAGACAGCTGTCAGCGTTGCTGCTGAACGTTGGAGAGTAAGAAGAGAGTGGAACAAACGTCTTCACTTTTAATAAGCGTAGGTTGTCAGGCGAGGATCCTAGCAGATCACAGATCGCTGCTAGAATCACTCACTTCTGTGACTCTGTGGATGCATGAGGCTAATGAATCTGGCGGGGACTTGATATGTGGAATATTCCAGTGAATCCAAGTCCTGCATTGATTGGGAATGTATGACACATGTATTAGTCATGCAGTGTTTTATTTTTCCTGGCAGCAAAGCTTAGTGCAGCATGATCCCCATCCGCAGAGAGCGTTACTTCCCGACTGTCTGCCCGGCCATGTCCAGCAGATAAGCCCAAAATGTAAACAAGTCCTGGAGGCATCTGCTAACACATTTCTGGTCTTGTATTAAAAGTTTACAAGCGATGAAGTGAGCGTTCAGCGTTATGCAACATGCTCCTGCTGCGGGTGACGAAAGCTTGCTGGACCATGGCTCCCCTCCCGGACTCATCCATCTTCACCCACCTGCCTTTGCACTTTTGTTTTCACCTCAACCATTTAGTCATTGACATTCGCTTCCTTCGAGAGCTAAAACCAGGCCTGGCGTCAGAAGATTCATTTTCCTCTTCTCCAACCAAAATCAACTATCTTCAGTCTGAAAACACCATGCTGTCCACTCATTGCTGGATTTTTCCAGGAGTGTTAAAGCAAATAAATTATTAGGTTTAAACCAGAGCTTGACGTCTTTGCCACAGTTTTTCATCTGATTTCCCTCATTGTTGCTTAAAGGGAAGATACATTGTGAAGCCCTGGAAGCTTCAGTAGGAATTAATCGTTCCAAGAAACGGGGAAAATAAGATCACAGTTGAGAAATTTTAGCCACCGTTTGTAACCTGAGGACGTTCTTGGAGGAAAAAATGCTACGCGAACATCAGCCACAACACAAAAAAACTAATGTGTTGATTACCTTTACTTTGACAGTCTAAACCAAAAATACCAAATTCTTACCAACTGCATTACATTTGTCAAAACAGATCAATTTTTACAATATTTTATCAAACAGGTGATATAATGATTTGGTACCAAAGCCAGCATCTGTGAAAGTCTACTGTAGTGTTCTCGTTCAGTGTGTCAGGCTGCTGACTAAACACCAAGTTAAACCACGTTGAATAAAATTAATAAAGAGGAGTCGTCGTAAGATTCCCCGTTTACTTCCGCACTTCATCAACTTTCGGTGAAAACTGCAACAAACATTACAAAATACATTCAATATACCACCAACGGACATATTATAATTTCCACAATCATTCTTACATTAACAGAAATAACTTACAGCATTGCCTCTATGATGATGATAGTGGATGACCATGGATTAAGTCCAAACTCAATACATGTCTGCCATGGTTGCCGAAAAAAAAACAAAATAACAGATAACTTAAAACAGGAAATGACATACGGCAATGGCTCTGTCAAAGTAAACTTCTGATATGAAAACTTCAACATCCGGTGGAATAACTAAAATGACTAAGATTCTTAACTAAGATGCTTACTAGTAAAGATACAACAAATTAAGATTCTCTAAACAAATATAAAGAGATGTTTGTAAAACATCACATCTACGTCTTTACAATGTTTAAAACAATGTTGCTGAAAAAAAGCCTGGACAAGAAATGTATTGTCCTCCCTCTACAGGTCAGAACATTATCAAACCCATCCAGGAATCTGCAGACAGTCCAGCAAGTGAAGGACAAGGATGCAAGGTCAACAGAGATTAACGTTAGAGTTCCATCCACAAAAGACAAAACTTTACAGACTACGTTTACTCTGCCAGGTAAACAGCAACCTTATTGTAGGCTAAATTGGAGTAATCAATAATCACATTAAGGTGGGTAGAGTATGTTGTCATAGTCTACACCTTAATCCAAATATTTTGCAGTGGAGTTTTGGATCAGTAAAGACAACCCAGTCTTAACTTCTTCATCCAGTACTGCAAGATGTTTGCAGGAATATGAAGCTGTGAGCAACAGTACAGCAACTCGTAGATGTTAAAAAGTGATTACGCTGGCGTCTATAAACAAGTAAGTAAGTAAACCCTAAGAACAAGGTAATTCATCATTACACCGGTGAACTTATCTTTTTGTGTTATTTCGTTTTCTGGAAGGAACATAAGACGTAGTGACCTGGATAAGCAAAGAAAAAAAAACATTTAAAAAAAACACAAAAAAGCATGTTCATTTACTTTATTATGACTGTTACTGAACGATAATGGTAAGCATCACGAAGGCCTGCAAATCAATAGGAGGGACCATCTCCATGGAATCTCAATGGAAGTAAAACTGTGCGAAACCTTGGCGTTATATTTGATCAGGATTTGTCATTTAAACAGCATATTAATCAGGTTTGTAAAACCGCGTTTTTCCACCTCCGTAATATCGCAAAGATTAGGAGCATCCTCTCGCAGAGTGATGCTGGAAAACTAATTCATGCGTTCGTATCTTCTAGACTAGATTACTGTAACGTGTTGTTGGCTGGATGTCCAAGTAATTCTCTGAAGATCCTCCAGATGATCCAAAATGCAGCAGCACGAGTGCTGACAGGAACCAACAAGAGAGACCACGTCTCTCCAGTTTTAGATTCCCTCCATCGGCTCCCCGTAAAATTTAGAATCCAATTCAACATTTTATTATTTGCATATAAAGTCCAAAATGGCCTAGCACCGCGATATTTGCAAGACCTGATAGAACCGTACGTTCCTAATAGAGCTCTCCGTTCTCAGGGTGCAGGTTTACTCGTAGTTCCTAGAGTATCGAAATGTAGATTTGGAGGACGGGTCTTCTGCTATCAGGCACCATCACTCTGGAACCAACTTCCAGTTTGGGTTAAGGAGGCTGATACCACCTCCACCTTTAAAACTAAACTTAAAACATTTCTGTTTAATAAAGCATATAGTTAGTGTACATTTAGTACCTTAATGTGTCAGGGCCAGTAGTCAAAGCTGCAGCTACAGGACCAGATTAGAGCAGCTCATCTTAAACATAGCTTCGGTGTAGATATGCTGTTATAGGCCTATGCTGCAGGGGGGCACCAACATGATCCACTGAGTGGTGCCCTTCACCTTCTCTGTTTCTCTTTGCCTTCTCTGTCTCTGCTTCACCTCAACCCTCATTTATTAACAATATCCCATAAACTTAATTGTGGTCCATTGTTCTGGTAGTTTTTTGTGCTTGTCTGGCCCTTCTTTTCCTCTTCTTTGCATGTCCTGCGGACCAGAGCCTCAGGAGCTGCTTGCTGACCTGCAGTTCCACCTCTGACCATCCCAGTGTCTGCCTTCACCTGTCTGTGTGGATGTCTGTTGGATGCTTGCTGACATCCCGACCTGCAGTCCTCATCCCCTTGTATCACCGTCTATCCATATATCACCCATATTCACAGAAGTCTAATTGGACTACTGATGATAGTCACTATTGTATCCTGTCTTGTACCTTTGACGGTGTCTCTATGTCTCTATTCTTTCTTATTTCTTGCTCTACCCGGCTGGCCTTCGGCAGGAGGGTCCCCCCTCATGATCCAGGTCCTGCTCAAGGTTTCTTCCCTCTTAAAGGGGAGTTTTTACCTGCCGCTGTTTATGTAATAATTGCTCGGGGGTCATGGCCATGTTCTGGGTCTCTGGAAAGCGCCAAGAGACAACTTGTGTTGTAATAGACGCTATATAAATAAAATTGAATTGAAAATTGAATTGAAACATGAATTGTATTAACTGAGGAGTACCACACGGCTCTGTATGAGGATCCCTGACCCCTCTTTTTAATTCTAGATAACACAAGATGAAGCTGAGCGTTAATACAAACATTTTATATGCAGATGATACTCTGGTTTATGTTCCCAATCAGGAGTCTCATGGTTTTTTTTTTTGTTTAAGAAAAAAAAACAAGCACCATGTACTCCAGAGCAAAGATGAGAATAATCCTCAAGACTGTTACCAACCATTCCAGAATCCAGATTCAGTGGTCTGGGGTTGCATCAGAGTCCAAAGCTCATTTCCATGTATGATGACAGCATTAATTCAGACAAAAACTCTTGAGATTTTGGAGCAACAAGAACACATCTGTTCCAGGGACATCCACAAATGTTTCAACAAGATAATGACTGAGGAAGAAGAGGGTACAGGTTGAGCTCATGGCTGCAGGTCAGACGTGAAGAGGTATAGGAAGGGATGGGAGCATCACAAAGTAGTAAAACATGACTGTCCCAACCATTTAGAATGTGTTGCAGGTCTGAAACGGAAAATCTAATGTAAATTAAATAAAATAAAGTTGATTACAAGAAACATGAAGCATCTTCGATTTGCACCCTCTCCAAAAAAATAAAAATGAAAACAAATGTTTGAATCACTGATTTAGTTTGCAATTATAAACCATTAAAAGCTTAGCTGCCCAACATCTTTTGGAATGCATTTAAAGTCTGAAATACCAACATAGATGAGACAAAAAGAAACATTTTAACAAATTAAGATTAGTGCCTTTGGTTTTTCAGTTTTACTGACAATTGACATTTGCCAGAGGAGCTGGACCAGCCATCACCCATCCTCACCTGTTCCTCCTCATTGCTGTGTTCCCACAGTTTAATGAAATTGTCACAATTTGGGAGATTGTAGCAGGAAGTGGGACCCAAATGTGTGAGGAGGCATCAGGAGTAAATGGGGGAAAGTAATTTATTTAAACAAAAGCGCTGCAATGCAGGAATACCAAAAGAATAAACCAAAACGAGACGAAACTCAGAACTGGAAAGACAACTAAAAAAACCAGAAACCCACACGGATGACCCAGGGAAGCAAGACCGGCAAAACAGGAATAGATACACTCACAGGACTGACGAGGCACAGGTGCAAACAATCAGGCCAGATGGGAACAAGGGAAGTCAAACTAATAACGAAACACAAGGACATAGACTTTCAAAATAAAAACTGGAACAAAAAACGTGACAGTAATGTGGACGTGGGGTCCGAGCCCACTCGTGGCGTTTTATTTTAAAAACACACTGGATTATTGTGGTGCTTTGGATAGAAGTTTCTGCTTGAGGTAAAGTAAAATGTCATAACCTCTGCCCTCCTCGTGTCCGATTTCCTAACACCTCCTGACGTGACTTACCTGAGTCGAGTGCAACAATAGACTCGATGTGAACGGCCGTTTGTGGGACGCCTCAAAACCATTAGAGAACAAACTTGTTCACTAGAAAAAACTAATCAAGACGCTCGCGTACAAATGTGTGCAGCTTTGGAAAAAAGAAAAGAAAAAAAGAACGTTTTGCCGTTTATGTCACACAGAGCTGATGTTAGAAAAAAGCTTTTCAAATAAGCGCTCTCGTCAGCCTGAGTGTTTTTGTGTGCAGGAACACCAGAACGTGAAATTGGTCGTTTTCTCACTGTAGATGACACAAAAAATATGGAAAAGAAAAAGCAGACTGGGGCCACTATAAATAAAAATTAACCAATGATGAGTGATAAATTCTCCAGACAAGTTTATTCTGACCTAGGATATTTTATTTACATGTTATACTTATACAAAAGAAGAAAAAGGACTGCAAAGCCAGAACAATAGCAAAGATTCAGAACAACCATAAAGTCCAATGTCAACGGTGGTCTTGTGGCGTTTGTTGTCACTGCAAACTGTGAAATATGATCAGGTTAAAATACTCAACACCGTCTACAATTGTCGGGGACATTTTTGTTGTTTCTCCAAACTACGCCTTAAATACAGTATCAAAGACACAAAATACAACATTCGTCTGAAAGCAGGTTGTAAGTAGCCAACAGTAAAAACAATATGCAACATAGTATGAGTCTATATACTGTACATTTACATACATACATACATACATATATATATATATATTTATATTTATATACACACACTGCACAGTCAACGTGAGGACTACCAAGACCCCCCTCCCCCAGCGTACGCCGAGACCAAACCTGTCTGTTCACATTTAACAAGAATATCCAAAGATGCCATGAAACAGCAACTAGAATACAAAAGTCACTAAAAATATAAGTCATTATGTAGAGATAACAGACATTTTCTTGTATTTTCCTACTTTTAAATAAACCATGTGGACTGGAAAACGTATACAACATCAAGTGTACACTGAAAAGGCATGTCCTGTATGTTCGAAAGATATCTGAAAAGATTGCACGTAAGAAGGGACTGAGAGAAAAGGGCATGCTGAAGAACAGATCCGAAACGTCGCTGACGAAAAGGTGGAGACAGAAGTCGCCGCCGACTCGAGACGTGCTCTCCTTCACTTCACGGGACGACATGAACATGCAACTTCTGAAACAAGCACTCAGGAGGCGGTCAGGGCCGCCGCCGCGGTCAGGGCCGCCGCCGCCGCGGTGACGTCGCTGCCGCCGCGGAGACCTCGCCGCCGCGAACAGAGCCACCGCGGACAGAGCCGCCGCCGCGGGCGGGGACGCCACCGCCGCGGACAGAGCCGCCGCCGCGGACAGAGCCGCCGCCGCGGACAGAGCCGCCGCCGCGGACAGAGCCGCCGCCGCCGCGGGCGGGGACGCCACCGCGGGCGGGGACGCCTGTTGGAGTCACCTTCTGTCACATTTGAGTCAACTAAATGATACATTCTTTTTCATTATATATACGGATATATGCGTCTAATTCACCATTCCAAACACAAAACTAAAACTTTGAAACAACACCGGTCCATTTATTGCACACCATTGGTTCACAAAAATATTTTGGGCACTTTTGCGTTTCAACAAACAGCAGCATTTCATTATAAAAAAGTTGTTAAAATACAGACACCAAGCACAACAGATGAAAAGCATGAAGTACAAATGGAGAATAAAAAACATTTGTGTCGTTGTGGACGTTGTGCAAGCAGAGTGCGTTAGTAGGTCCATTTAGTAAGGCTTAACCTCTTAACGCACAACGTCGTACAGTGTTTCCAGGGCCGGGACAGCAGGACCCGCGCTGATGAGCGTGGACTACTCGATGATTATCTCTTTATTATCATTTTCTTTCATGTGCAACTACTGATTGCCACGGCAAATCCCCAATGAGATAAAGAACATTTTGGTCCTGTAGGAAGAAAGCTTGATTTGTACCCAGAAAACAAGGGTAAATGGCACAAAATTTCAAAAAGTGACTGTAGGGATGGCACAGGCCGTCACATGACGGGGATCTCCACGGTCCGCCCTCAACGGGAGCTGCTATGCTCCTAAATGCTGGCCTTTTGGATTTCTGTCAGGGACTGAAAATAAACTTGAACAAGAAACAGAGTCACAGTCAGTAGCATTCGACTCACGGATCATCTCCATGGGCGTCATTATCTTCTTAAAATACAGGCACGTCTATGCGTCTATGTACAGGACTGGAACCACGTCGGCGCGACACAGAAACAGGAGCTGCGGGTTTGAGCCCAAAAACAAAAGGCTTGAGTAAACTTCAAGGACAACATCAAGGACAGCCTGCTGTCTAACTCCAGATCGGTCTTCAACGATTCAGCTCACAGTATTCGCAGTCATTCGTTAGTTCTCACGTAACAACGCGCTGATGCTTCAACCAGGCTGCAAACGTACAGCAAACACGTCCAGGCCCGTCACCTGTCAAACCTCGCTGCTACTGGAACATCTGTCGGGAGGCGGGATGAGGACACACACCGTTCAAACACTGGAGGAACATTTCAGGTAAGCTACGTCCTGAGGAATCAACCACCAACTGCAAGACAGAAGTACCACAATCTCACATGAAAACATCTTTAGGCTACATCTCAGTGCAGACGTACCTGGAAAATGTTACTTAAAATTGCGAGCTGTCTCCTCTACCGTTACTTCCCCTCACTGATGAAGAAGTAATTCTGGGAGTCTCCATTGGATGCATCCCAACCGGACGCCCGAACCACCGGGAAAGAGGAGGAATCCCAAACCGGATGCCCGAACCACCGGGAAAGAGGAGGAATCCCAAACCGGATGCCCGAACTACCGGGGCGGAATCCCAAGTGGATGCACGAACTATCAGGGAGGAATCCCAAACCGGACGCCCGAACTACCGGGGCAGAATCCCAAGTGGATGCCCAAACTACTGGGGAGGAATCCCAACCAGACACCCGAACCACCGGGAAAGAGAAGAGAAAAAACAAGAGTCCATGGTACTGCAGACCCACTCCATTCTCATGAGAAAGATGCAGCACCTCACCTCCAACCTGGAACAGGCCCACCACCCTTTGGTTCCAGAGATCCATGAGCTCAGATTTGGAGGCGCAGATTCTCATTCCCAATTCTTCACACTGTGCTGCCAAGTGCTCCAGTGAGAGCTGGAGATTGCAGCTGGATGACACCAACAGGACCACATCATCTACAAAAAGCAGAGATGGAAACCTGAAGCTACCAAACTGGACACATTCTGTTCCTTGGGTGGGCCAAATGCAGTCTATAAAGGTTGTGGACAGTATCAGTGATGCAGGGCATGTGGAGTCCTGGAGCTCCACCCACAGAATCCCCTGGCTCTTTATACACCTCCACACTCCACTGTTATCTCCAGGATCCTCATGAGGAACAAGAGTTGGGGTCCAGTGTTTCAGAGCCAGAACAGAAGCCACATTGTTGAACCCCTCTTGTCCAGCACCCCTTCGTAGACCTTACCAGGGACTCTGAGGCCTAAGATTCCCCCCAACTTGAACAGACTTAGGCCCGCCTTCCTGAAAAGGGAAACCACCAGAACAGAGGCGGGCGGGGTGGGGGTGAAGCTTCCGATGGTCACATTAGCAGTGTACCTACTGCAGAATGAGGAAGAGGAACACATCGAGCAGGCTGAGCTTCAACTGCCATGAAACAACGCAACACTGCAACTGTTCTTATGTTTAACATACATTCCTGTCATCTTTTGTTTTTTAGCTGGTTGGATTTTAGAAAAAACTAACAAAACAAAAACGGTGCTGATCAAAGATGATCGTTTCATTTGACTGGGACTGGGCCCGGTACCATTTTATGGGCTACAGAGGTTCAGTAGAGGATTAAAACAAATATTCTGAGCTTCAGTCAGATAGTTTTTGCCATCACAGGTAAAATACATCATCATATTTGCTTAGCAGCAAAGTGAACTAAGCATTACTGTGGGCCGTGTTCACAGCTGCCAGTAAGAGCGGCTGTGACCGTTTGTGAGGGAACCTGTAGGTCAAGAACATGCAGGCAGATGTGTTCACATGGTGTCACATTCACGTCAAACATCTGGAGCACAAGGAAGCGTGCTGTACTGCGCTGTCCGCGCTGCGGTGATTACAATACCACCATCAAAGGTTAGGGGATTTTAAACTTCCCGCTTCAACCAATGCACCAGCCAATCAAGTTGCATCTACACAGTTAAGAGTCTAGCCAATGAACTCGTGCACGGAGGTGGTCAGAAGCAAAAGCGGGTCTGTTTGAACGCACACCTCAGAGGTCAATGAAGAAAAAGCTCATCATCCACCTGCACGTCTAACACCAGAATGCGCCTTAAACAAGGCTGGCCTATGAAACCACTGATAATCCCAGGCCGCGAACACACCCTTGCTCGTGCAACACTGCCGCGTGAATACAGTGCTGCAGATGTCACTGTGCGTCGTCAGCGGATCTTAAGGGATGCAGCCGTGCGCTGCAGCATCTCCTCACTCGTTCATGTGACCGTTTCTCGCCCTCAGGCTCGGTGATTCTGGCACCGCAGGCGATTAATGTTTGTGGGAATAAAGCAATTCCCTTATGAGTAGGGCTGCACAATATCCTGGAAGTGTATTGTCACTGCAAAGTTATCCTCATTCCTCTTCTGTTCATTATCAGTTCATTTTGTTCTGACTTTGCAATCAACTTCGGCGGTAACCCGGGTCCCGTCACTTCAACTGTGAGCACGGCCCTTTAGTCTGGAGCAGCGCTGGTCGGACCGTGCACTGCGTTTCCGTTTCCTTCAACACTGACAAGTTTGCCACTGGAAACGGAGCTATTCAGACCTGATGATTACGTTTATGTTGACACATCGCCATTGAGATGTTCAACATCGCATGATCTCCTAAAATCCTGCAGCCCTGTTACGATCACGATTTATTGCACCTTCAACATCTGACAGAAATGCGACACCACATATTTGCAATTCAGCTCTTGGTTAAAAATAAAACAAAATCACATCTGGAGGCCAATATTGATAAATGAAACATCTGGATTTCCAAACATTTGGTCGGGTCCAGCCCTAAATATCGAGATTCTACAAGTGCTCACTGAAAATTTTAAATAAGAAACAGGTCAGAAAACTTATTCACTGCACAAATGTCTTTAGGGGATACTTTGTTAATACATTTCAAGTTTAAAACATTTAATAATGAAATGTGCTGTTCAAACTGATTAAAGAAGAGCACATACGCACACCTGACACATAATTCACAGCATCCCAACAGAACTACAGTACAAGCTATTGCAGAATAGATAAGATAGACATTTAACAGTTTGTCAAGAGCAACGGCACCAAAGTAATAACACAGTCTGTCCATACGAACCAGCACGGCCTCTACACACCTTTGTTGTCGTTGTAGCTCAGTTTGCAGACTTGACTTGTCACTTGTGGCTGAGTCAAGTCCTTTTCTTCATCTTCATCTTACTTGGTTTTAGTTTTGACTCTCAGGCACTTTCCAAAAGTAGAGCAAGGCTTGGGATTTAAACACCTCTGATTGGCATTAATGACTTTACAAGTGCTGCATTCAAGTCATATGGGAAAAAGAACAAAACCAAACAAAAAAAGCCCAACTGTCCAGGTTAAAACCACTCCCGCCTCCAGGTAGTTACGATGCTTTCAGACCCGGGTCGTCTGTGCAGGTGTAAAACATCAACTAACATAAGTGCCTCCGTTTTAGGAGAAAAGTGTCACAAAGCTGACAGAAGACTCCAGAAAAATGCAGCCGCTGGTACCATGATGAGGGGCGCTTTTCACACATCCGACCATGTCCACAGATATTCCCATATGACGTGACAGCACAATAAGACATGATGGGTGAGCAGAAGACCGGAATCACTCTATGGTAATGGGAGCCGCCTCCTCGGCCCGAGCATGCTGCTGCTTGTCCTCCTCAAACACCTCTGGAGAACTGCCTCCGACGCTGCCGCCCGTCTTCGCCTCCTCCATCATGGCTGCCGTCTCGTTGGTGTCCGCCTTGAGGGAGGCCGGCGTTTCAGGGGGGTCCAGGGGTTCAGGGGAAAGAAAGCCGGAGGAACTCTCACAATTCTGGGTGGAAGAGGACACCTGTGAGATGACAGGCATCTGTACTGAGGAGGAGGACGAGGCGGCGGTGGTGGAGGTGCTGCCCGGGTACACCGGGTGATGTTGGGGCTCCTCCAGCTCATACTGGACTCCCAGCGCCTCCTCCTCCTCCTGCACCTGGCTCAGGTAGTCGGGCACGAGGAAATCACTGCAAGGATGGAGAGAACTCGTTGAGTTCAACAACTTTCATCTCCAAGTCATTTCAAAGAACCAGGAACATCTGCTTTTCTACACATAGGTTAAGAAAAGCAGGTTCCGAAAGGTTCCACACAGAAAAATGACCAGGAAGTATCAAAGTAAGCAGCCGAGACAAGAACGTCAATGCTTCCTTTATCGTCTCCTGTAGGAAGACCATCCCCCCAAGGTTTCCCAGTTCAAATGAGAAGCCCTAAAGAACCCTGTCAAAGTCCAATTTTAAACGTTGAGCACTTTGGTAGAACTACAGTAAATGACATATTTAGAGGGATACCTGGACTTTGATAGACGACTATCATATTCAAAGTAGTAACGGCATCAGCTTGACAAATGTATTTACTAGAATAATGACTCATGTAAAGACTGAATGAAACAACATTCCAGAAGGTTCAGTCGGAACATCAGAATGATCACTGAACATCTACGGCGTTCCAAAGTGTTTGGTCAGGTGCAAGGACGCGAAGGAACCTACCGATAAAACTCGCAGGCGGAACGCCCACGTCCAAGCCAACGGTACTTCCTACTCAGTGAGCCGCATCAAACCCCCACGCTCCCCCCAGAACACCTGAACCAACGAGGAATTTCTGCTAGAATGTCTTGACATTCCGTTCAGAATGACAACATCCGGGTGTGTTTGATCGGAATGTGCGGACATTCTAGAACGCTCGATGAGAATACTCTTATAATAAAAAAAAAAAAATTGTGACGGAACAAAAGCAAAACCCTCGCGTCTTCCATCTCCAACAATTGCTACTGGAACATGGGCAACATTCTAGTACGTTTGGGCAGAATTCCCAAGTATTCCTGAATGTCTGATCGGAATGCCTGCAACATTCTAGAATGTCTAATCAACGATGGGGTATCACTGGTGCTTATGAAGACGTGATACAAAGTCGGTCAGGAATGGTTTGTCCAGGCCGGTAACTCCTTAAAACTCCTTAAAAAAAAAGTGAATCCTCTGATGAAGCAATCCTCATGCAATAATATTCTTACAATGAGGGCGGCAGCCATTTATTGATATTATTGATTATTAGAATTTGTCAAAGTGGGTGTTTTACCACGACGCGTCACATGAATCCACATCAATGTCACGGTGAAACCGGTCATTGGCGCTCAGAGGGAATGTTGGGTTGTTAAAAGATACTACAGGAAGTGCCAGGGGCTGTCTAGCCAGCATGCAGTTCGCTAAAGAAGAACACAGGAACAGTGGCGAGGGAAGTGGAGAGAGATGAATTAACGGCTGGTGTGACGCTGGCGATGTCACCGAGGGTTTGCAGTAGGGCCAATGTCGGCCCTCTTTGTCGTGTTCTGCGGTCGGACACAGAGTTGTACCAGTACACTGGTGCACCATCATGTATGTGAAGCTGCAGTCCTGCAGCGTTCCAGCTCCAGAATGCCAACCACTGGGACTCCGAGATGCATCCAGAACAGATATTTATTGTCAGGTCCAACTGTCCCCTCTGCAGCAGTTGACAGATGAATCAAACACATCTGCAATTAAAAACAAAAAACCAGGCTGCAGAACATGTCCTCATGTGCACACTGATGGTGGGAGCTGACAGCCAGACCATTTTCCACTCCGGTATGATGTCAGAAGTGGACCTTGTAGTATAAAACGTTTGAGGAGCCGAAGGCCCATTTTTCAGCCCCCGTCGACCTCTGAGGGCGTCAGTCAAGGACTGGAAAAGTCTGGAAAATTAAACTGGTTTTGGCTTCATGCAGACACAGCGTTCTGAGGGTTTAGGTATGCAATCCTGTCTTTGAAAAAAAAACTAGAAAAATCATCTGATGGTAGTAGTTCTTAGTATTCCTCAGATGAACATCATATAACTAATTTTTCCAAAGTTATCGGACAGAAGTGAAAAAAAAAAAAGGGGGAAAAAAAAAAAAACACCATTTGGGCAGTCATATTCCACAAGATTCAGGAGGAAAAGGTCGACATTTGTTGGTTCGTTGGTCCGGAACATTCAGGTCCGAGTTCAACGTTCCCCTGTGAGCACAATCCCTGACAAGTGGACAAGATTCCTGATGGGCGTCAATCTTCGCAGGAATGGAAGGTGGATCTTCAAGCCACGAGCTGAAGCTCAGAGCACTTTTCTCTCTTTTGTGGATAAATAACGGCGCGGTGAAAACAATTAGGTGTTGCTGTTCGTCTGATGTCGCACTCACTCACTGATCCACTGAGCTCGGAGAGCCGCTGTCCCGGCGACGTGTTTATCACCTCAGTCCTCCTATTAACTGACGCGGGCCGGGTCGGCCCGGTTAATAACCTGCCTCAGAGGGAACACTTGCTCTGATGTACAAAATCTCCCTTGGAGTCCAGAATTGGCTTCATCGACGACATTTACGCTCCAGGACAAATGCAAGTCTCTTCAGAATCGCATGTTTGCTGTACAGTACATGTATTTTTGATTGTGTTTTGCATGCATCCAGACGTTCCTGGTATGATTTATGATTTAAACTCATACAGGTTGGCTACAATAATAACAGCCCCTACCTGTGACATTGCGGTTCCTACATCTAGCCCAGCCCGTTTTCTTTCCTCACAGCTGGCAGTCTTAAAGCAAAAACAAACAAGCCCTGGAACGGGAACTGGAACCTGGAAAAGCCCTATTTCTTAAGCTGGAAGAAGATGTTCGTATCAATCAGGAAAAGCTGTCAACGTTGTGCAGCTTGGTAGATGAGTAGAGCTGGTTCAAAGGTAATAGAAACGATGACAAGAGAAATGGACCTTTCTTCTGTGTTGGAGTTACCTGATGGATCAGAGTGGTATCCACCTTCTCATTCAGAGTAAAAAAAAAAAAAAAAAAAAAAAAAAAAAAAAAAAAAAAAAAAAAATATCACATAAACCTACCGTCTAAACTGTTAAACAGCCGTTTTAAACAGGACACATTCAAATGTGCATGTAAATACAACTTTAAATCAGAAACAGTTGGGAGAGTACAGAAAGCTCCAATAAAAACCCGATGTGAACCCAAGATAGTGCAGGGTTTTTTCACTTGTTGAAATTAGAATTTCAAACCTGCAACCCATTTCCCCAAAAAGCTGGCGCAGAGCAATTTATTGCTGGCAAGAAGGTAGAAGAGATTAAAATTGGGAAGGTAGTCAAGTAGGTGATGTCAACAGGTGGTTGTAAAAATAATTTGATAAAAAGCAGCATTCCTGCAGGGCTGAGTGTTTGAGGAGCAAAGACGGGAGAACAAATGTGTGAGAAAATCATTGAAATATTTAAAACGATGTTCTCAAAGAAAGACTGGAAGGGATTTGAGCATTTCTTCTTCTACAGAGCAGAACATCATGAAACCATTTTAGGAATCCGGAGGAATTTCAGTGTGTGAAGGACAAGGGAACAAGTCTAAACTGAACACTTGGGACTCCCTCAGACGGGTCGGATTCAAGTACTATCATTCTTCTACAGCTGATAGAACCACATGGACAAGGTTACCATAGAAACCTTTGTCAACACTTCAACCCAGAGACACATTCACCACTGATACTTAAAACTTTGGAGAAAAAAAAAGGCTCATGTTAATGATGTCCAGAGGAGACATCTCTGGACTCAAAAGGCATCTGGGATGGACCATCACCACAGCAACATGAATTACTAGTACTAGCTGAGGAGCACCACAAGGCTCTGTACGAGGACCTCCATATGCCTCAACTCAGCATCATCTGGTGTTAATTCAGATCAGTCTATATGCAGATAACACTCTGATTTATGTTCCCAGTCAGCACTCCTGCTCTTTTTTTTGTTCCAGGAACAGATGTGCCTTAGTTTTGTATTTTTCAATGAGACTGAAACTGTGGAAGAAGAGGGTAAAGGTTAAGGTACTACCTGCAGGTCTGATGTGTACCCACCAGAGAACACAGGAGAATTTTTTTTAACCAAAAATGTCACAATACCATGCTTTTGGACGCCTCACTGAGTGTTTCAGGAATAATGGGACAAAACAACTCAAAAGCTCAACTGTTTAGAATGTGTTGCAGGTCTGAAATGCAAAACCCGATGGAATCAAGCAGACTACAAGAAACACGAAATATCCTGGGTTTGCACCATCTCCAAAGAAATTAAAGGGAAAATAAATGTTAGAATCACTATTTTTTCATCCCCAATTTGCATCTTCCATATCATCTCAGCCATTTCTGATTTTGCGTTGTACAGTCAAAAAGTTCAAGTATGAAATATCTGAGCATTCAAATCAGTTGTTTCATTGCAAACACAAATCTACACAGCCAAAGTTAGGACAGCTACCCAAGTTCAGCCATTAGAATCTCAAGTGATTTTCTGATCCAGGTGAGATCTAAGTGAATGATGGGGGTCTGCGCCCCCAGACTCCTCACCTGCTCTGGAAGTAGTTTGCTAGTTCGGATGCCTCATGGTTCAGACTCCTCAGGTGTACAATTAAATTGCCAGAGTTGGTGAACATGGCGCCGCATGTTTTGCACTCATAAATCCGCGGCTTGCGGATTATGTGTCGGGAGACCCTCATGTGGTGCTTATATTCACCGAAGGACGTGAATGTGGCGCTACAAATCTGGCACCGGAAACAGCGTTTACCTTCGTGCTTCAGCCGATGCATCTTTAGGGAGTAGGCCCGTGTAAACTTTTTCCCACAGCGATCACACTGGAATGGTTTAATGCCTGCAGGAAGAAGACAAAAACGGTGCTAGCTGATCTTTATGAGACGGTCACGCAAGTATCAGGCAGAAGCTTCCAGACATCCCATCTTCATGTCCAACTATCCTCAAATCATGCTGCTTTTGCTGCAGTTCAAAAGTGGGATGTTTAAACCTCTCTGCTTTGCTCTCAATAGAAAATCCTTGTTGGCAGTTACAGGTCAGTCACCCTAAAAAACTACATAAAAACAAATAACGCCCTCTCCGTACCCTGACCAGGACATCAAACCTCTTGCTGGCGTTTCCTTTGAATTTCATTGCTAATCTGAAGTTTGAAACTGTGATTTTGTTCTTGAATGGCTCGCTGGTGCAGCACAGTATCAGGTCTAAAAAGAAGCCCACCTGCCAGTAGAGCAGTTGCAGGGGCTGGAGAAGCACTGCTCTCCTGCTGCTTACAGAGACAGACCTCACAGTCGGAGCTTGAGACTGACAGCTTTGGAGTTCCCTACCACCTCAACAGAGATCGGCACCGGGTGACTTGCTGGTCACTGTGGGGTGTGTCTGGATGTGAACAAAAACTGGTGGCTCTTTGAGATTCGCTGTGCTCAACTGACACCCTGTCCCTTTTACTTGGCGAGGGACTTTCCTCAGCTCCTAGGTGACCCCTATATGTGTCCACCCAAGAACTGAGCTGACAGAAACCAGAAACAGACTCCAGCAGATCACGCCAGACACACCAATCCTTGCTACGAGTGGTTTCAATCATTGGAGTCCAGGAAGGTCCGGGAGTCATTTTCTTCTGGATGTGTATTGAGGGGTAGCAGCGGGCGGGAGCTCAAGTGTTTCAGCGGATGCCCTCATCTCTTCCAGCCTGATATTACCTAATCCACATGGTTGCTATGGAAACCTAAAAACCTTGAACTGATGTTAACGTAGCAACAATGGAGGCCTGTGAACAATCACCAATATAACTTCAGTGCTGCAACCAACCAACCAACCCCCCCTGCCCCCACACACACACGGAGCTCAGCCCTGTTTTCACCTCTGAGCAGATCTTCAAAGCTGTGCATGTCGGGGACGGGTGCAGAGGTGTTGGTGATGGACTGTGCTGCACCAGTGCTGCACCAGATTTAATGCTACGAAGCGAGCCTGTACAGCTGCTCCATGTGAACCCATGAACGGTACGACATGAAGCTCTCTGGACACCTGCATGACCTAACGTGGTTGTACTGTACACTGCAGCAAGCAGTTCTGCCTCACCTACCAGAGTGTATGAGCATGTGCTGTTTGAGGTTTTGAATGCGTGTGAATCGAACGCCGCAGGTTGGACACTGAAACGGCCGGTCGGGGCCGTTGGTGCCGGGCCGCGCTGACGGGCTTATGTAGAGGTGGTACGGATACTGAATACCCTCCAGCCTGAAACACAAAGACAGATAGGGAGTCTGAGAGGCACCGTCAAACTAAGTCAGCACCCTGAGGGTTTTGATTTAAACATTTAATAAGAATCAGCTGACTGTAGTGGGTCTTCGTATTTGACGAACACAACCTCACATAAAAAAAACAGTTTCCTCGCTGCCATTATTTTACCAATAGAAACTAAGCCAAAACGTATCATTTGGGCAATACCGAGGACCACTTACTGCTTCCAGAAGGTTGAAGAGGGTAAGAAGCAGCCAGATGTTGCTAATCATGTGGAGGTGTTTACACAATGGCAAGAGGGAAAGACATCAGCGCTGGTCTTAGAAGCAACTGTTGCACATCAATCTGGAACAGGTAATAAAATCATTTCCAAAATAGTTCCACACACTCAAGAGCTCCATCTCAGGACCCACAGACCTCGCACAGCATGTTAACGGTTAGAAGAAGACGAAGGAGGAACTTCTTGTACAGAAGCTTTGGGGTTGTTGCTGTTTATCCAGAGGACCCGGACAGCTTGCAGTCATTAACCCCGTTCATACAACCACTTCTGCCTCTGCAACACCTTTTTCCAACCAGCTACGCTGTGAATGACACAGGAGGTAGAACAATTCAATTAAAAAACACACTCCGGGAGTGAATATTCCTGCTTCACAGGAATACTGTGAACTAAACCCACTATGGTATTTGATGCCTGGTAACTGCAAGAGGCAACTCCCGTCAGCTCTGTCAGGTGGCATGGACCAACCCTACATCTGGGATGCAGAGGTGCTCCTTCTCAGTAACCCGTCCAGAACAGCACTGTCTGTTGACGAGCTCTACAGAGGTGCTGTCCCTCTTCTGCTAGTCCATTTAAAGCCTTAAGTCCGCACATGTCATCCAAAATCCACCAAGAGACGCTGGGGTCTGGAATCAGGTCCAGCAGCCACGTCTCAGAAACCTTGTTTCATCCATCTCATTTCCCAGGAATTTCACTGCCCATCACGATCAAGGTGATAAAGTGGTTCAAACCTCTTCTTCCTGGCTCCATCTCGACATCAGTGGCCTCTGCCTCTTGTCTCCATTTCAGGTTATTCAGGTCATTAGCTGGTTTCTGAAAGGTTCAATCAGCTGTTTCCACATGGAAACAACTTTCTGTTGTCTTGACAACTCATAACAAATGTTGAAAAGTGCCAGAATTAACAGCAAAACTCCACGAAGCAGATCAGCATCCAAACCAGTGGAGGAGGAAAAAAGAAAACAACTCAGTCCATCAGAAAAAAGCTCAGCAGGAAACCTCAAGAAGAAAACAGGACAACTGGACAGAGCAGCTGCAACAGGCTGCCACTAGAGCGGCGCTGTTCTGAAGCTCAGAATCAATCCAGACCCGACCCATTCTGGACTGCACAGTCGCAGAGAAGAGCCAGAACCTAGGGGCCACATCTGTACAGCTCTACAGTTAGTGTGCCGTGAGCTCCTCTGTAGACCAGAGTCTTCTAGAGACAGAATAGAGCACATCTGTCTGACAGATGAAGACTGGCTGAAACTGGGTCATGTGACAGGAAATGATCCCAAACACAGCAGCAGATCTACATCGGAATGATGAAAAATAAAATCAAAGTCCAGACCTGAACCTGGCTGAGATCCTGTGGTGGGACCTTCAGCGAGCCGGGAGAAGTGAATTTCCAAAACCCTCAATGACCTGAAGCAACGTTAGAAAGAACGGCCCAGAACTGCCCACAGCCATGCGTATTTGGCCTAATCTTTATCCAATAATCAAAAGCTGAGTGATGAAAGCTACGCGCCGTTTATCTGAGGTTGTATTCGCCCGATAATAAGACCCAGATGATCTACACCGTTTGTGTCACACCCCAATAAACCTCATTGAACCTAGTAAGCTCCGATGTGTCTGTGGGTGAATGTTACGGGAGAACAGGTTTACTTGTCAGCAGCTCCAAACGCTGTCTAACCCCGGAATGACGTCCAGTCTTACAGCCTTTTGCGCCACTTGACTCTTAAGTGGTAGGTGACGGCGACGGCGTGCATCAAACGTTTCATGTCTGACACTGGCAGGTTACTCGTTTGAGGTAATCTTTCTCATAAAAACGTGGCGTGTGTGTTTGAGGCTTGAGGCTTTAATAAAATAACACGCTTTAAGTTCGAGGGCATCATCTCCAGGAGCAGGCGTGGCCCAGACATCCTGTCACAGATTCGTGTGGTATTTTACGGCTTGTGACGCGTTCACTGCAGGTTCTGACAAATCATTCTCACAAGTGGCAATACCTCTCATCATCTTCAGCATGTCCTCCAGCGCCGGAGGTGCTCTGCATTGACGGTAAGCCCTCCGATACGCCCTCATCCATCGACCCTGGGAAGAAAAAGGATAGAACTTACTCATAATGGCCACATTTGACATAGAAATCCTGAAGCAGGCCTGAGGCCTGACTCATATCTTAGGTTTTTGGGGGCAATACTGTTAAAGAATAACAATACTCTCAGCTATTCAGCAGTTTAGGAAAATGTGAGAAATGTTTCCATTTTCTTTTTGTTTATTAGGAGGCATTTGAGTGGTTGGACGACAGAAGTTTCCACTGAGACCGATGTGGGTGGGGGTGCAGCTCTGAGCACAGCCCACGGCAGGTTTCATTCCACTTTTTACAAACAAACGCTGTTTTAACTGGGTCGAACCGCCTCGTAATTACACCGGAGATAAAAGCCCAGAAAAACAGAATGCAATGGCTGTCACATCTCATAAACCACTATTTTATTAACACTAGAACACAGAAAACAGATCAAATGTTCAAAGTCAGACCCTTCACCATTTAATGCTAAATATTAGATAGCAGCAAGACATCTGGAAAAAATTGGGAAATGGGCAACAGAAAGTTGAAAAAGTGAGTCTGGCAGCCACTTGGGTTGAAACTGAGCTCTTTAGTCAGGTCAGTGACATGAGTGAGCATAAAGAGATCATCTCAGAAGTAACGATGGACAGACGTTCACCACTCCAAGAAAATCTGAGGTAATAAAATTCTGAAATAATTTCATGATGAACTTTCTCCAAAGACTTGGCATATCTCATCTGCATCTGCAGTACGTAATATCATCAGATGATTTCTACAGATTCTAAGAAGTTGAAGAAGTCTCTGTGTGTCTGGGAAAAGCTGAAAATCACTATTGGATGACTGCGATTGTCAGGTCACAGTTCACAAGATTATGTTATGGGGGTCAATGCTTGGACTCAGGAACACTTCCAGGAATATCTGTCCAAGTATACAGTCGGCTGTAACATCTACAGATGAAGGATGAAGCTCTGTGCCAAAAACAAGAAACCCCATATGAATATGATGCAGAAATGCAGCCGTCTTCTCTGGACCACAGCCCTTTTAAAATGAACCGACGTAAAGCGGAAAACCGGTCTGAAACTGTGGACACCCTTGTCCTCCTGCTGAACAAGCTGGGGTTGCAGATTCAGTCAAAAGCAGTCATGGACGTTTAACGAACTTAAGTTAGGAGAAGAGGCTCACCTATAGATGAGGACTGAGGACTGATGAGGAGCTCCTCCTGGACCTGCTCACTGCCTGGAACCGTCTGCTGGTCGCTCAGCGAACTTTGAGAAGCACTGACCGGCTGTGAGGATGCCTCTTGGACCTCCTCATCACTTAGGCGCTCTACTTTCACCCTCACATCCTCTTCCTCCACTGCCACTGGCGACGAAGCCACCTTGGTACTCTCACATGCCAGGAAGTCGCTCAGTCTACGAGCGACCACCACCTCAGATGTCCCTGGGGCACTCTGCTCTAAGCAACGAGGGCTCTCTGGAAGCTTTGATTTCTCCGAGTGGAAGCGGCGGTCAATGCCGAATGGAAAGGTCCACGGGAAGGCGAGGGAAGACTCTACAGGCTGGGCGGCGCTGTCAGAGAATGATGGCGAAGGGTTTGGGATCTGAGGGGAGGTGGTGACCATCTGTGTGGAGCATTTGAGTGGGCTCTCGGGCGACGCCATCGTGACAAAGCTTTTCCGTTTCCGCCTGGATTCCCGGCAGATGGGAACATTTCTTTCCACCACGCTGCAGTCGGACGACACAGGCGACACGCTGCCGTCCAGCGGCGTCAGGGCACAGTTGGACGAGGCGCTCTCGGGGGCCGACTCGTGCGGTTTGTCTGTCGTTATGTTGTTATTGTTGTTGCCGTTGGTCGGGCTCCATAGAATACTGGACTTCATGAACTCCGAACACGTGCTGGCCACTGCAAACATCTGCATGTAGCTGGCAGCTGCCAGGACGTCTATGATGTTCTCCGTGCTAATGGACAGAGTGGAGGTGTAGGCATATTCCAGCAGAGGAGCGAAACCACTAACAGTCACGTGATGGAGGTCCAGCACAAACTTGTCCTCCTCCTCCGGCCGGCCCACCAGCTTGGAGCGGAAGAACTCACTGCAGCACGCCAACACCACTTTGTGAGCGAGGAAGAGCTTGTCCTGGACCCGGATGGTGACGTCACATAAGTGACCCTGGTTCCGGAGAGCATTGAGCTTCTCCAGCATCTCCTGGCTGTGAGATGTCGAGCTGTGGGTGAACGTCTTCACCCCCATCTTGGAGAGTTCCTTACCACAAAAAATCGTGTCCTGCAGAGAGATGAAGAAGACAGAACCCGTCAGTTAGGACCGCAGGAAAGATCCGGCTGCTTTCAGATGACGTTTTGAATGAAGATGTTGGGACAAACTTCCATGTTGGGACATCAGAATTCCTGTAAATAAAAACTAATTAGCATCACAGGTTAGCATGAGGCTGATCGCTGAACTGTGATTGACATGGGGTGGGCGTGTCTCAGCCAGCTTCCAGGACGGGCCGCTCAGCCCTTTGGGGGTTGTCCTGTGATATCTGGACGTCTGGTCTAAGGGTTGAAGTCATCATACCTCCCAGTCAACAGTGTTTACGAACACACGAGTAACTAACAAGTGTTTTAGTAGTCCGCTGATAATTGGATTCTTTTTTTTTTTTTTAATTTAAGATACAATTATTCAGTGATTAATGCCGTTTCGCTTTTCCGCAATTTGCACTATTCTGATGTAAAACAAGGTCTTATGCTGCATTAGCATGTAGAAAAGCACCAAACACCACCATAAATATCATATATATATATATATATATATATATATATATATATATATATATATATATATATATATATATATATATATATATATATATATATATCTATATATATATATATATATATATATATATATATATATATATATATATATATATATATAATAAATAAATAAAAGTTTAACAATCGGAGCTCACAAGGGGAGTCGCTGATGGGCAGAGCCTACAAACGTCATCATTTCCCTGTAAGGAGCATTGTCTATATCACATTATGTTCCAGCTACAGCGAACCACAGACTGGTACGGAGTCTAACTGAAGTGATGGGAATGACGCAGCACAGCGGAGCCACCAGCCCTTACGGTTTTCACAAAGACAGTGGCCATCGTAAAACTGTAACCGACACTGTCAAATCAATGTAAATATGTTTGTTTGTGTCTTCAACCTGAAAGTTCATAGGTCCGTAATTAACTTGAATTTGTTCATGATTTGTTGTTTTCTAATCTTTAGATCTTGCTGTACGTATAAGATTAAAAAAAAAAAAAAAAACTGGCATAAAATAAATAAAAACACAAAACACAATCTGAACTGCAAATTGGCCATCAGCTGTTTTCACTTTTGGAGATGAGCATCAGCCACGAAAAAGGACTAGAATAAAGGTCTAGAGTAAGGACAAGATGCAAACAGTGAACCAACCATAGAAGGCAGTGACAGAGGTATGACGGCGATTTCTGAGGGGACGGCTGCGCAAGGGGGCTTGAAAGCCGGCAGGGAGCACGAGCACAAAACGCCAAGTTACGTAACAACAATCAAAGCAGATGCACAGCGGTGCGAGCCAGAGCCATGTGGAGGCCAGAGCGCTACAGGACGCTCAGCAGCTGTCTGCAGACATGTGGATCCACTGAGGCATGAGATTTTCCATTGGACCAGAGAAGGGGCTCTCGCAGGGAGAGAAGACTGCCGTCAGACTGAAGGAAAAGACTCCTGGGTTAGCTGTGTTGGCCAAGTAGAGACGGAGCGGGCCGCAGAGCTGAGCTGCAGCTATGCACAATCGCACAGACAAACCTATGAACGAACCTCAACATCATATAAATTAAATATAAGAATGAAGTTGAGTGTCTCTAAAGAAGAAAGCCCATTTTTAACGTTTCCCGCTTCAACGCAAGCGCCAGCCGATCCAGTTGCACCTACACAGTAAGAGTCTAGCCCAGGGGTCTCAAACTCAGCTTACCCAGGGAGGTAGCTGGAGGTAGCGTCTAGGTGAGGCTGGGCCACATCAAGTAATCCACAGAAACTGATCTGACCCTCTCGATCGTTATTATGAACCCTTCAACACTGTTCTGTAGAACTTGAACGACCCTTGGCGACACGGACTACTGTTGTCTACTCCTTGATGCCAGACACCTGGCAGCACGTCCTCTCACACAGCTGAGCCACATTTGGCGTAAAGAAGCAGTTGAGACCCTCGATATGGGTTGAAGATGCTCATCGATAAGTTTGGACCTGTGCTTTGACGTATTGAAGTTCATGGTGGAAATGAGCTTTTCACGCAGATATGTGCTCCCAAAAAGGCACATGGTCCGCTTGAAGATCCTGGAAAGCTAAGGGAAGGCGGGGGACAGTTCTCTCATAAACGGTGCTGGCTTGTCTGCTTTTCCACTCACCTCCCTGAACTTGACTGAGTTCAGAACTGCACTGCAGGTCTACGAGCTCCATTTGAAGCACAGGAGCTTCACCATGGCATCAGCATACTCTCTCCACTGAATGGTGTGCCCACAACCATGAGTGCCTTGCATGCCAGGAAACAGCAGGTTTGCCTGGGAGGCTGGGTTCTCCATAACCCGTTTTGTGGAGAAGGCCCTCACGTGGGCCCTCATAGGCAGCACTGACAAGCTGCCCCTGGTCTTGGAGCTTCTTGTTCAGTCCATTCAGCTCATGCATGGCATGGACAAGAAAAGCCAAGTCCATGAGTCATTTGGGATCACTTAGCACAGCAACAGCCATCCCACCCTTCTCCATGAAGGCTTTCACTTCTCTTTCAACGTAAACAATTCTTTAAGACGTTTCCCCTGCTGAGCCAACGTACCTCGGCGAGACAGACATCGTACTGTCAAACTTTAGGTATCTCCTCCAAATCGCCTGCTGATGGATCATGCAGTGCTGAGCAGTGCTCTCCTCCACCACTTCCTCTTCCAGTTTTGTTTGAACCAGTGCCACTGGTCCATTTCTCCTCCCAGTCATTGGTGGCACTCTGTCAGGTGTTATTCCAGCAAACCGCTTCCACGGCAAACTGGCATCACACAGCTGGTGGAGTGTCTGCTGAGAGGAGGTCTGGTCATGCATTGGAATCACTGGGAGCAACTCCTCCATCGCTTCAAAACCACCGCCAACACCATGGACGAGCTGCGCAGTGTCAGCAATGTCATCAAGAGCAACTGAGCGTGCACGGAAACGTTTGGTTTTCTCACAGTTGATCATAAATGTTGCCTGCCAGGTCAGAAACCCGCCTTGCCAGACGCTAATAACTGACCCCTCTTTTCTGGACTACAATTGCACTCTGGTGGGGCTGGGTAACAGGGTAATTTCCCTCCACTTGGTGTCGCTCACTGACTGACTGACGTTGTAAATTTAAATTAGTCGACTTAAACGCCACCGGAAGCTGTCGCCAGCCTGAGCTGCCAACGCACTCACGAAAACAGATTGAACAACTGAGAAACTCACTTCTTTGCCTGCGCTTCTGACAAACAGAATGCAACATAAACCCGTGATAGATCATCTATCGTTGGTATTGATAAGCCCAGGTCATGACCACAGCGCCGTAACGCTGCTGTGTCAATGTGTCAGCTTGCTTCCCGTGTAGTGGGAAATAACATCATTTAAAGATATTTTAGTTCTCTACTGTGATTTGGTAGGAATGAAAGTATTTGAGTTCAGTTAACATTTGATATAATCTCATATCAATTGCTGGCTCCTGAATCAAATCGGTGTTGTGGCTGATTTAATTTATTGACAAACATAGGACTGTCCCAATCAATGCAATATTGTATCATGTAGAAACTTTCTGCTCACGTTATGTCCCATCAGAGGAAAACACTGAATTTAAAAAGGCAGAAAATGTTTTTCTAAAAGTCTACAAGCCTACATAGTTTCTCTGTAGATATCTGGTGTCTTTAGTCTCAAGTCTGTCAGGGAAACAATTAAATAATGTTGCTGCTTAGCAACAATCAGCAGAGTTATACTGAAAATCTCCTTTACTGTGAAAGAGGAATGTCTGTTCATTTTCCATCTAAAGCAGAAGAACAAAGCCACATAGTAGTAAAAGTTGGGATTCATCACTGCTAATGCAGTGGTGGATTCTCCTGATCAATACGGTTCTTTATCGCTTCCTTTATTAAATCTAGAAGTTTCAGTGAGGAAGAAAAAATGCCTCTGAAGGTTTTTAGCCTCTACACATCTGCGTTACAACAGGTGATTAACACCTCTGAGTCACAGCAGGCGCCCGCGTCTGCGCCCGCGTCTGCGCCCCGCGTCTGCGCCCGCGTCTGCGCCCGCGTCTGCGCCCGCGTCTGCGCCCGCGTCTGCGCCCGCGTCGCACCCGACACTGCACCGCAGCAGCGACTGCACCGCACCCGACACAGACGCAGTTATAAAGTTATAAAGCTCCACAGAAACAAAACAGAAAAGAAAAGTACACAACCCAAACAACACCAACAAGCTCAGGACCATGTGGTGGTGGTGTGGCCAAAACCTGTTTCTACAACTCTGGCGGGCCAGAGAGGGACAGAGACTTCTGATTGGTCGCCTGCTCGGCCAATGGTTGGCCACCATGACATCCTCGCTACAAAAGGTAAGCATCTAAAGCTTGCGCTAACCAAGACACCGCTAAACGAGCGGCTGTTCCTCATTTTGCCACCAACGCTGCAGCTCGTCCTGGTGGATATAGTGAAGACGCTGGAAACCATGGCTAAACTTGGAGAAGTGTCGCACACGGCCGAACCCAGCCGGCGTGAGTGGCCCGCACACGGCCGAACCCCGTCGGCACGAGTGGCCCGCACACGGCCGAACCCCGTCGGCACGAGTGGCCCGCACATGGCCGAACCCGCCGGCGCGAGTGGCCCGAACCCCGTCGGCGCGAGTGGCCCGAACCCCGCCGGCGCGAGTGGCCCGAACCCCGCTGGCGCGAGTGGCCCGAACCCCGCCGGCGCAAGTGGCCTGAACCCCGTCGGCGCGAGTGGCCCGAACCCCGTCGGCGCGAGTGGCCCGAACCCCGTCGGCGCGAGTGGCCCGCACAAGACCGAACCCGCCGGCACGAGTGGCCCGAACCCCGTCGGCGCGAGTGGCCCGCACAAGACCGAACCCGCCGGCACGAGTGGCCTGAACCCCGTCGGCACGAGTGGCCCGCACAAGACCGAACCCCGTCGGCCCAAGTGGCCCGCACAAGACCGAACCCGCCGGCGTGAGTGACCCGCACAAGACCCGAACCCCACCGGCACGAGTGGCCCACACGTGACCCTAACCCCACCGGCGTGAGTGGCCCTAACCCCACCGGCGTGAGTGGCCCGAACCCCACCGGCGTGAGTGGCCCGCACACGACCGAACCCCACCGGCGTGAGTGGCCCGAACCCCGTCGGCGCGAGTGGCCCGCACACGACCGAACCCGCCGGCGCGAGTGGCCCGTACCCCGTCGGCCCGCACAAGACCGAACCCGCCGGCGTGAGTGGCCCGAACCCCGTCGGCGCGAGTGGCCCGCACACGACCGAACCCGCCGGCGCGAGTGGCCCGCACACGACCGAACCCGCCGGCGCGAGTGGCCCGCACACGACCGAACCCGCCGGCGCGAGTGGCCCGCACACGACCGAACCCCCCCGGCGTGAGTGGCCCGAACCCCGTCGGCGCGAGTGGCCCGCACACGACCGAACCCGCCGGCGCGAGTGGCCCGTACCCCGTCGGCCCAAGTGGCCCGCACAAGACCGAACCCGCCGGCGTGAGTGGCCCGCACAAGACCCGAACCCCGCCGGCACGAGTGGCCCACACGTGACCCTAACCCCACCGGCGTGAGTGGCCCGAACCCCACCGGCGTGAGTGGCCCGAACCCCACCGGCGTGAGTGGCCCGAACCCCACCAGTGTGAGTGCCTAAACACAACCGAAACCAGCGTCGCCTTCACCGAAGCACTGACGCATGTAGTTACGCTGCTCACATGTTTGTGCCGTCGTTAACACCCGGTTTGGGCCGTTTCATCCGAGCTGTAAAAGCAGCATTACGACCCGGAAAGTTTGATTTTGGAGTCGTTTGTTGCCGTTTGAAGCTCGTCAGCGGCCGTTAGCCGGCTAGCCCGGGAGCTAACGGCCGCTGACGCAATTCCACCGGAGCCGTTTCCACCGCAGAGACGGCAAAAACTAGAAAAACTCCGGATTAACGCGCAGATGGTGGGTCGCGGGGCCGGAGGTACCCGGACGGAGGCGGTTTACCTGGCAGTGGCCGCGACGACAGCGGGGCCTCCGGATCGCAGCAGCGGCTCCGCGGCCGGAGACAGCGGGGCGTCCTGCCGCTGCGCTCCGCTCCGCTCCGGTCCGGCAGCGGTCAGGCTGCCAGCAGCTCCGGGCCAGCCTCGGTACAAGCGTGCTTATATTTACATGGGATCGGGGCCGTCGTGGCTACGAGCGGCCGGGCTGGTCTGGTCCTTTGTGCTCCGCTGTCCTTCTGGGCGCTAGTGCACTCCCACAATGCACCGCGCAGCCCTGGCCGTACTCGACCGTGCTGAAGGAAACCGGAAGTCCGATCATCTGACAAACACCGCGTTTAAAGTCGCTTTTAACCACATTTAACCACACTAAAGGCTGCCGACCTTTTAAGTCAACGGACTCAAAACTGCGACAAGACCTTTACAGACGGTGTCAGTGTGATCCGGAATTAAATCTGTTTAAAGGCCGTCTAGACCCGTTTAGACTCACCAGCTCTCGTCTGGACCTCATCCCGGGTCAAACCTGCTCCCAGTGAAGACTCTTAATGTTGGGCAAAATACAAAGTCAGATGAACAACAGCATGCGCGGGTTTCGATTCATTTACCAATCGTAACGTTAAAAACAGAGTAAATGTGAGCAACCCTAAGAACCCCCGTGACTCAAAAGACTACTTTCACCTTCAGCTGCAACAGCGTGAAGGTTCCTGTCTGACCGGATCACTGTCTCTCATGGTTGGGGAAATCTGGTCCCAACAACACAACCACCACATGTCAGTCAAAGTAACCTGCGAAATCATAAGTTAGTGCCCCGTTTAGCTGACGCGTGGTGTAAAAACTGTTTATAACTTCACTTAACGTCAAAGCATGAGGAGGGACTCATGGCTACTCATTATTTTTCTACATTTAATCATTACCTGAGTGGTCGTAATAAAAACTGTAGGTCTGGACCCTGGTGGTTGTCATAACATTTGTAGGTCTGGATCTGGACCCTGGTGGTCGTCAGAACTGTTGGTCTGGGTCTGGACCCTAGTGGTCGTCATAACAAATGTAGTTCTTGGTCTGGAACCTGGTGCTCGCCAAAACAACTGTAGGTCTGGATCTGGACCCTGGTGGTCGCCATAACAACTGTAGGACTAGGCCCTGGTGGTCGTCATATCAACTGTAGGTCTGGATCTGGAGCCTGGTGGTCGTCATAAAAACTGTAGGTCTGGATCTGGACCCTAGTGGTAGTCATAAAAACTGTAGGTCTGGATCTGTACCCTAGTGGTCATAATAACAACTGTAGGTCTTGATCTGGACCCTAGTGGTCGTCATAAGAATTGTAAGTCTGGATTTGGACCCTGGTGGTCGTCATAACAACTGTAGGTCTGGATCTGGACCCTGGTGGTAGTCAAATAAACTGTAGGTCTGGATCTGGACCCTAGTGGTCATCATAACAACTGTAGGTCTTGACCCTGGTGGTCATCATAACAACTGTAGGTCTGCATCTGGACCCTGGTGGTCGTCAGAACTGTTGGTCTGGGTCTGGACCCTAGTGGTCGTCATAACAAATGTAGTTCTTGGTCTGGAATCTGGTGCTCGCCAAAACAACTGTAGGTCTGGATCTGGACCCTGGTGGTCGCCATAACAACTGTAGGTCTAGGCCCTGGTGGTCGTCATATCAACTGTAGGTCTGGATCTGGACCCTGGTGGTCATCATAAAAATTGTAGCTCTGGATCTGGACCCTAGTGGTAGTCATAAAAACTGTAGGTCTGGATCTGTACCCTAGTGGTCATAATTACAACTGTAGGTCTTGATCTGGACCCTAGTGGTCGTCATAAGAATTGTAAGTCTGGATTTGGACCCTGGTGGTCGTCATAACAACTGTAGGTCTGGATCTGGACCCTAGTGGTAGTCAAATAAACTGTAGGTCTGGATCTGGACCCTAGTGGTCATCATAACAACTGTAGGTCTTGACCCTGGTGGTCATCATAACAACTGTAGGTCTGCATCTGGACCCTGGTGGTCGTCCTCACAACTGTAGGACTGGACCCTGGTGGTCGTCATAACAACTGTAGGTCTGGATCTGGACCCTGGCGGTCGTCATAACAACATTTGGTGTGGGTCTGGACCCTGGTGGTCGCCATAACGACTGTAGGTCTAGGCCCTGGTGGTCATCATAACAACTGTAGGTCTGGATCTGGACCCTGGTGGTCGTCCTCACAATTGTAGGACTTGACCCTGGTGGTCGTCATAACAACAATTTGTCTGGGTCTGGACCCTGGTGGCCATCATAACAACTGTAGGTCTGGATCTGGACCCTTCAGGTAGTCATAAAAACTGAAGGTCTGGATCTGCACCCTAGTGGTCATAATAACAACTTTAGGTCTTGATTTGTACCCTAGTGGTCTTTATAAGGATTGTAAGTCTGGATCTGGACCCTAGTGCTAATCAGAAGAACTGTATGTCTGATTCTGGACCCTGGTGGTCATCATTAACAACTGAACGTCTGAATCTGGACCCCAGTGGTCGTCATAAAAACTGTAGGTCTGGACCATGGTGAACCTCACAAAAACTGTAAGTCTGGATCTGGACCTCAATGGTCGTCATAACAACTGTAGGTCTGGATCTGGACTCTGGTGGTCGTCATAACAACTGTAGGTCTGGATCTAAACCCTGGTGGTTGTCATAACAACTGTAGGTCTGGATATGGACTTTAGTGGTAGTCATATAAACTGTAGGTCTGGATCTGGACCTTGGTGGTCATCATAACAACTGTAAGTCTGGATCTGGACCCTGGTGGTAGTCCTCACAACTGTAGGACTGGACCCTGGGTGTCGTCATAACAACTGTAGGTCTGGATCTGGACCCTGGCGGTCGTCATAACAACATTTGGTCTGGGTCTGGACCCTGGTGGTCATCAGACTCTAGGTCTTGACCTGGAACCTGGTGGTCGTAATAACAACTGTAGGTCTGGACCCTGGTGGTCGTCATAACAACTCTAGGTCTGGATCTGGACCCTGGTGGTAGTTATTACAACTGTAGGTCTGGACACAGGTGGTCGTCATTACAACATTAGGTCTGGGTCTCGACCCTGGTGGTAGTCATAAAACTGTAGGTCTACGATATGGACCCTAGTGGTCATCATATCAACAGTACGTCTTGATCTGGACCCTGGTGGTCATCATAAAAACTGCAGGTCTGGATCTGGACCCGAGTTGTCGTCATAAAACCTTTATGTCTGAACCCTAGTGGTCGTAATAACAACTGTAGGTCTGGATCTGGACCCTGGTGGTCATCATAACAACTGTAGGTCTGGATCTGGACCCTAGTGGTCTTCATAACAATTGTAAGTCATGATCTGCACCCTGGTGGTCGTGATAACAACTGTAGGTCTGGATCTGGACCCTGGTGGTCGTCATCACAACTGTAGGTCTGGACCCTGGTGGTCGTCATAACAACTGTAGGTCTGTACCCTGGTGGTCATCATATAAACTGTAGTTCTGGGTTTGAACCCTGGTGGTCTTCATAACAACTGTAGGTCTGTGTCTGGACCCTGGTGGTAGCCATAACAACTGTACATCTAGGCCCTGGTGGTCATCACCACAACTGTAGGTCTGATCCCCTGTGGTCATCATAACAACTGTAGGTCTGGACCCTGGTGGTCATCATATAAACTGTAGTTCTGGGTTTGGACCCTGGTGGTCGTCATAACAACTTTAGGTCTGGATCTGGACCCTGGTGGTCGTCATTACAACTGTATGTCTCGATCTGGAACCTAGTGGGCATCATAAAACTGAAGGTCTGGATCTGGACCCGAGTGGTCGTCATTAAACCTTTATGTCTGAACCCTAGTGGTCGTAATAAAAACTGTAGGTCTGGATCTGGACCCTGGTGGTCATCATAACAACTGTAGGTCTGGATCTGGACCCTGGTGGTCGTCATCACATCTGTAGTTCTGAACCCTGGTGGTCGTCATAACAACTGTAGGTTTGGATCCTGGTGGTCGTCATTTGAACTGTAGGTCTGGATCTGGACCTTGGTGGTCGTCATAACAACTGTAGGTCTGCGTCTGGACCCTGGTGGAAGCCATAAAAACTGTACATCTAGGCCCTGGTGGTCATCATATCAACTGTAGGTCTGGATCTGGACCCTATGGGTAGTCATATCAACTCTTGGTCTAGGATCTGGAACCTAGTGGTCATCATAAAACTGTAGGTTTGGTTCTGGACACTGGTGGTCGTCATAAAACCTGTAGGTCTGAACCCTAGTGGTCGTCATAACAACTGTAGGTCTGGATCTGGACCCTGGTGATCGTCATAACAATTGTAAGTCTGGATCTGGACCCTGGTGGTAGTCATTACAACTGTGGGTCAGGACCCTAGTGCTCGTCATATAAACTGTATGTGTGGATCTGAACCCTAGTGATCATAAGAAAAACTGTAGGTTAGATTCTGGACCCTGGTGGTGGTCATTAACATCTGCACGTCATGATCTGGACCCTGGTGGTCGTGATAACAATTGCAGGTCTGGATCTGGACCCTGGTGGTCGCCATACCAACTGTAGGTCTAAGCCCTGGTGGTCGTCATTCGAACTGTAGGTCTGGATCCAGACCCTGGTGGCCGTCATCACAACTATAGTTCGAGACTGTGGTGGTAGTCATTACAACTGAAGGCCTGGACCCAGGTGGTGGTCATAACAACTGTAGGTCTGGACCCTGGTGGTCGTCATAACAACTCTAGGTCTGGATCTGGACCCTGGTGGTAGTTATTACAACTGTAGGTCTGGACACAGGTGGTCGTCAATACAACATTAGGTCTTGGTCTCGACCCTGGTAGTAGTCATAAAACTTTAGGTCTACGATATGGACCCTAGTGGTCATCATAAAAACTGCAGGTCTGGATATGGACCCGAGTGGTGGTCATAAAACCTTTATGTCTGAACCCTAGTGGTCGTAATAACAACTGTAGGTCTGGATCTGGACCCTGGTGGTCATCATAACAACTGTAGGTCTGGATCTGGACCCTAGTGGTCTTCATAACAATTGTAAGTCATGATCTGCACCCTGGTGGTCGTGATAACAACTGTAGGTCTGGATCTGGACCCTGGTGGTCGTCATCACAACTGTAGGTCTGGACCCTGGTGGTCGTCATAACAACTGTAGGTCTGTACCCTGGTGGTCATCATATAATCTGTAGTTCTGGGTTTGAACCCTGGTGGTCTTCATAACAACTGTAGGTCTGTGTCTGGACCCTGGTGGTAGCCATAACAACTGTAAGTCTGGGTCTGGACCCTGGTGGTCGTCATAACAACTGTAAGTCTGGGTTCGGACCCTGGTGGCCGTCATCACAACTATAGTTCGAGACTGTGGTGGTAGTCATTACAACTGAAGGCCTGGACCCAGGTGGTCGTCATAACGACTGTAGGTCTGGACCCTGGTGGTCGTCATAACAACTGTATGTCTGGATCTGGACCCTGGTGGTAGTTATTACAACTGTAGGTCTGGACACAGGTGGTCGTCATTACAACATTAGGTCTGGGTCTCGACCCTGGTGGTAGTCATAAAACTTTAGGTCTACGATATGGACCCTAGTGGTCATCATAAAAACTGCAGGTCTGGATATGGACCCGAGTGGTGGTCATAAAACCTTTATGTCTGAACCCTAGTGGTCGTAATAACAACTGTAGGTCTGGATCTGGACCCTGGTGGTCATCATAACAACTGTAGGTCTGGATCTGGACCCTAGTGGTCTTCATAACAATTGTAAGTCATGATCTGCACCCTGGTGGTCGTGATAACAACTGTAGGTCTGGATCTGGACCCTGGTGGTCGTCATCACAACTGTAGGTCTGGACCCTGGTGGTCGTCATAACAACTGTAGGTCTGTACCCTGGGGGTAATCATATAATCTGTAGTTCTGGGTTTGAACCCTGGTGGTCTTCATAATAACTGTAGGTCTGTGTCTGGACCCTGGTGGTAGCCATAACAACTGTCCATCTAGGCCCTGGTGGTCATCACCACAACTGTAGGTCTGATCCCCTGTGGTCATCATAACAACTGTAGGTCTGGATCTGGACCCTAGTGATCGTCAGAAGAATTGTAGGTCTGGATCTGGACCCTAGTGATCGTCATAACAATTGCAGTTCTGGATCTGGACCCTTCTGGTCATCAAAAGAACTGCAGGTCCTGATCTGGACCCTAGTGGTCGTCATAACAACTGTATGTCTGGATCTGGACCCTGGTGGTCGTCATAACAACTGTAGGTCTGGATCTGGACCCTAGTGGTCGTCATAACAACTGTAAGTCTGGGTCTGGACCCTGGTGGTCGTCATAACAACTGTATGTCTGGGTCTGGACCCTCGTGGTCGTCATAACAACTGCAGGTCTGGATCTGGACCCTGGTGGTTGTCATAACAAATGCAGGTCTGGACACTGGTGGTCGTCATAACAACTGTAAGTCTGGATCTGGACCCTGGTGGTCGTCATAACAACTGTAGGTCTGGACCATGGTGGTCCTCACAAAAACTGTAAGTCTGGATCTGGACCTCACTGGTCGTCATAACAACTGTAGGTCTGGATCTGGACCCTGGTGGTCGTCATAACAACTGTAGGTCTTGATCTGGACTCTGGTGGTTGTCATAACAACTGTATGTCTGGATCTGGACCCTAGTGGTTGTCATAACAACTGTAAATCTGGGTCTGGACCCTGGTGGTCGTCATAACAACTGTAAGTCTGGTTCTGGACTCTTGTGGTCATCATAACAACTGTAGGTCTGGATCTGGACCCTGGTGGTCGTCATAACAACTGTAGGTCTGGATCTGGACCCTAGTGGTCTTTATAACAATTGTAAGTCATGATCTGCACCCTGGTGGTCGTGATAACAACTGTAGGTCTGGATCTGGACCCTGGTGGTCGTCATCACAACTGTAGGTCTGGACCCTGGTGGTCGTCATAACAACTGTAGGTCTGTACCCTGGTGGTCATCATATAATCTGTAGTTCTGGGTTTGAACCCTGGTGGTCTTCATAACAACTGTAGGTCTGTGTCTGGACCCTGGTGGTAGCCATAACAACTGTCCATCTAGGCCCTGGTGGTCATCACCACAACTGTAGGTCTGATCCCCTGTGGTCATCATAACAACTGTAGGTCTGGATCTGGACCCTAGTGATCGTCAGAAGAATTGTAGGTCTGGATCTGGACCCTAGTGATCGTCATAACAATTGCAGTTCTGGATCTGGACCCTTCTGGTCATCAAAAGAACTGCAGGACCTGATCTGGACCCTAGTGGTCGTCATAAGAACTGTAGGTCTGGATCTGGACCCTGGTGGTCGTCATAACAACTGTAGGTCTAGATCTGGACCCTAGTGGTCGTCATAACAACTGTAAGTCTGCGTCTGGACCCTGGTGGTCGTCATAACAACTGTATGTCTGGGTCTGGACTCTCGTGGTCGTCATAACAACTGCAGGTCTGGATCTGGACCCTGGTGGTTGTCATAACAAATGCAGGTCTGGACCCTGGTGGTCGTCATAACAACTGTAAGTCTGGATCTGGACCCTGGTGGTCGTCATAACAACTGTAGGTCTGGACCATGGTGGTCCTCACAAAAACTGTAAGTCTGGATCTGGACCTCACTGGTCGTCATAACAACTGTAGGTCTGGATCTGGACCCTGGTGGTCGTCATAACAACTGTAGGTCTTGATCTGGACTCTGGTGGTCATCATAACAACTGTATGTCTGGATCTGGACCCTAGTGGTTGTCATAACAACTGTAAATCTGGGTCTGGACCCTGGTGGTCGTCATAACAACTGTAAGTCTGGTTCTGGACTCTTGTGGTCATCATAACAACTGTAGGTCTGGATCTGGACCCTGGTGGTCGTCATAACAACTGTAGGTCTGGATCTGGACCCTAGTGGTCGTCATAACAACTGTAAGTCTGGATCTGGACTCTCGTGGTCGTCATAACAACTCTAGCTCTGGATCTGGACCATGGTGGTCCTCACAAAAACTGTAAATCTGGATCTTGACCCTAGTGATTGTCATAACAATTGCAGTTCTGGATCTGGACCCTTCTGGTCATCAAAAGAACTGCAGGTCCTGATCTGGACCCTAGTGGTCGTTATAACAACTGTTGGTCTGCATCTGGACCCTGGTGGTCGTCATAACAACAGTAGGTCTGGAACTGGACCCTAGTGGTCGTCATAACAACTGTAAGTATGGGTCTGGACCCTGGTGGTCGTCATAACAACTGTAAGTCTGGTTCTGGACTCTCGTGGTCGTCATAACAACTGTAGGTCTGGATCTGGACCCAGGTGGTTGTCATAACAAATGCACGTCTGGACCCTGGTGGTCGTCATAACAACTGTAAGTCGTGATCTGGACCCTGGTGGTCGTCATAACGACTGTAGGTCTTGATCTGGACCCTAGTGGTCGTCATAACAACTGTAGGTCTGGATCTGGACCCTGGTTGTCGTCATAACAACTGTAGGTCTGGATCTGGACCCTAGTGGTCGTCATAACAACTGTAAGTCTGGATCTGGACTCTCGTGGTCATCATAAAAACTCTAGTTCTGGATCTGGACCATGGTGGTCCTCACAACAACTGTTAATCTGGATCTGGGCCTCACTGGTCGTCATAACAACTGTAGGTCTGGATCTGGACCCTGGTGGTCGTCATAACAACTGCAGGTCTGGATCTGGACCCGATTGGTCGTAATAATAATTGCAGGTCTGGATCTGGACCCTAGTGGTCGTCAGATCTGTAAGTCTGGATCTGGACCCTAGTGGTCGTTATAACAATTTCAGGTCTGGATTTGGAACCTAGTCGTCGTCAGAACTATAGGTTTTGATCTGGACCCTAGTGGTCGTCATAACAACTGTAGGTCTGGATCTGGACCCTAGTGGTCGTCAGACCTGTAGGTCTGGATCGGGACCCTAGTGGTCGTCAGAATAACTGTATGATGGTTATTGACACTAGTGGTCATCATAACAATTGCAGGTCCATATCTGGAACCTGGTGGTTGTCAGAACTGTAGGTCTGCGTCCGGACCGTAGTGGTCATCATAACAAATGTAGTTCTTGGTCTGGAACCTGGTAGTCGCCAAAAAAACTGCAGGTCTGGAACTTGACCTTAGTGATCGTCATAACAATTGCAGTTCTGGATCTGGACCGTTCTGGTCATCAAAAGAACTGTAGTTCTGGATCTGGACCCTAGTGATCGTCATAAAAACAGCAGACCTTGGTATGGACCCTAATGGTCGTCATAAAAACTGCAGGTCTGGATCTGGACCCTAGTGGTCGTCATAAAAACTGTAGGTCCGCATCTGAACCCTAGTGGTCGTCATAACAACTGCAGGTCTGGATCTGGACCTTAGGGGTCGTCATAAAAACTGTAGGTCTGGATCTGGACCCTAGTGGTTGTCATAACAAATGCAGGTCTGGACCCTGGTGGTCGTAATAACAACTGTAAGTCGTGATCTGGACCCTGGTGGTCGTCACATAAACTGTTACTCTGGATCTGGACCTCACTGGTCGTCATAACAACTGTATGTCTGGATCTGGACCCTGGTGGTCGTCATAACGACTGTAGGTCTTGATCTGGACCCTGGTGGTCGTCATAACAACTGTATGTCTGGATCTGGACCCTAGTGGTTGTCATAACAACTGTAAGTCTGGGTCTGGACCCTGGTGGTCGTCATAACAACTGTAAGTCTGGGTTCGGACTCTAGTGGTCATCATAACAACTGTAGGTCTTGATCTGGACCCTGGTTCTCCTCATAACAACTGTAGGTCTGGATCTGGACCCTAGTGGTCGTCATAACAACTGTAAGAATGGGTCTGATCCCCTGTGGTCATCATAACAACTGTAGGTCTGGATCTGGACCCTAGTGATCGTCAGAAGAATTGTAGGTCTGGATCTGGACCCTAGTGATCGTCATAACAATTGCAGTTCTGGATCTGGACCCTTCTGGTCATCAAAAGAACTGCAGGTCCTGATCTGGACCCTAGTGGTCGTCATAAGAACTGTAGGTCTGGATCTGGACCCTGGTGGTCGTCATAACAACTGTAGGTCTGGATCTGGACCCTAGTGGTCGTCATAACAACTGTAAGTCTGCGTCTGGACCCTGGTGGTCGTCATAACAACTGTATGTCTGGGTCTGGACTCTCGTGGTCGTCATAACAACTGCAGGTCTGGATCTGGACCCTGGTGGTTGTCATAACAAATGCAGGTCTGGACCCTGGTGGTCCTCACAAAAACTGTAAGTCTGGATCTGGACCTCACTGGTCGTCATAACAACTGTAGGTCTGGATCTGGACCCTGGTGGTCGTCATAACAACTGTAGGTCTTGATCTGGACTCTGGTGGTCATCATAACAACTGTATGTCTGGATCTGGACCCTAGTGGTTGTCATAACAACTGTAAATCTGGGTCTGGACCCTGGTGGTCGTCATAACAACTGTAAGTCTGGTTCTGGACTCTTGTGGTCATCATAACAACTGTAGGTCTGGATCTGGACCCTGGTGGTCGTAATAACAACTGTAGGTCTGGATCTGGACCCTAGTGGTCGTCATAACAACTGTAAGTCTGGATCTGGACTCTCGTGGTCGTCATAACAACTCTAGCTCTGGATCTGGACCATGGTGGTCCTCACAAAAACTGTAAATCTGGATCTTGACCCTAGTGATTGTCATAACAATTGCAGTTCTGGATCTGGACCCTTCTGGTCATCAAAAGAACTGCAGGTCCTGATCTGGACCCTAGTGGTCGTTATAACAACTGTTGGTCTGCATCTGGACCCTGGTGGTCGTCATAACAACAGTAGGTCTGGAACTGGACCCTAGTGGTCGTCATAACAACTGTAAGTATGGGTCTGGACCCTGGTGGTCGTCATAACAACTGTAAGTCTGGTTCTGGACTCTCGTGGTCGTCATAACAACTGTAGGTCTGGATCTGGACCCAGGTGGTTGTCATAACAAATGCACGTCTGGACCCTGGTGGTCGTCATAACGACTGTAGGTCTTGATCTGGACCCTAGTGGTCGTCATAACAACTGTAGGTCTGGATCTGGACCCTGGTTGTCGTCATAACAACTGTAGGTCTGGATCTGGACCCTAGTGGTCGTCATAACAACTGTAAGTCTGGATCTGGACTCTCGTGGTCGTCATAAAAACTCTAGTTCTGGATCTGGACCATGGTGGTCCTCACAACAACTGTTAATCTGGATCTGGGCCTCATTGGTCGTCATAACAACTGTAGGTCTGGATCTGGACCCTGGTGGACGTCATAAAAACTGCAGGTCTGGATCTGGACCCGATTGGTCGTAATAATAATTGCAGGTCTGGATCTGGACCCTAGTGGTCGTCAGATCTGTAAGTCTGGATCTGGACCCTAGTGGTCGTCATAACAACTGTAGGTCTGGATTTGGAACCTAGTCGTCGTCAGAACTATAGGTTTGGATCTGGACCCTAGTGGTCGTCATAACAACTGTAGGTCTGGATCTGGACCCTAGTGGTCGTCAGAACTGTAGGTCCGGATCGGGACCCTAGTGGTCGTCAGAATAACTGTATGATGGTTATTGACACTAGTGGTCATCATAACAATTGCAGGTCTGTATCTGGAACCTGGTGGTTGTCAGAACTGTAGGTCTGCGTCCGGACCGTAGTGGCCATCATAACAAATGTAGTTCTTGGTCTGGAACCTGGTAGTCGCCAAAAAAACTGCAGGTCTGGAACTTGACCTTAGTGATCGTCATAACAATTGCAGTTCTGGATCTGGACCGTTCTGGTCATCAAAAGAACTGTAGTTCTGGATCTGGACCCTAGTGATCGTCATAAAAACAGCAGACCTTGGTATGGACCCTAATGGTCGTCATAAAAACTGCAGGTCTGGATCTGGACCCTAGTGGTCGTCATAAAAACTGTAGGTCCGCATCTGAACCCTAGTGGTCGTCATAACAACTGAAGGTCTGGATCTGGACCTTAGGGGTCGTCATAAAAACTGTAGGTCTGGATCTGGACCCTAGTGGTTGTAATAACAAATGCAGGTCTGGACCCTGGTGGTCGTAATAACAACTGTAAGTCGTGATCTGGACCCTGGTGGTCGTCATAACAACTGTAGGTCTGGACCATGGTGGTCCTCACATAAACTGGTACTCTGGATCTGGACCTCACTGGTCGTCATAACAACTGTATGTCTGGATCTGGACCCTGGTGGTCGTCATAACGACTGTAGGTCTTGATCTGGACCCTGGTGGTCGTCATAACAACTGTATGTCTGGATCTGGACCCTAGTGGTTGTCATAACAACTGTAAGTCTGGGTCTGGACCCTGGTGGTCGTCATAACAACTGTAAGTCTGGGTTCGGACTCTTGTGGTCGTCATAACAACTGTAGGTCTTGATCTGGACCCTGGTTCTCGTCATAACAACTGTAGGTCTGGATCTGGACCCTAGTGGTCGTCATAACAACTGTAAGAATGGGTCTGGACCCTGGTGGTCGTCATAACAACTGTAAGTCTGGTTCTGGACTCTCATGGTCGTCATAACAACTGTAGGTCTGGATCTGGACCCAGGTGGTTGTCATAACAAATGCAGGTCTGGACCCTGGTGGTCGTCATAACAACTGTAAGTCTGGGTTCGGACTCTTGTGGTCGTCATAACAACTGTAGGTCTTGATCTGGACCCTGGTTGTCGTCATAACAACTGTAGGTCTGGATCTGGACCCTAGTGGTCGTCATAACAACTGTAAGTATGGGTCTGGACCCTGGTGGTCGTCATAACAACTGTAAGTCTGGTTCTGGACTCTCGTGGTCGTCATAACAACTGTAGGTCTGGATCTGGACCCAAGTGGTTGTCATAACAAATGCAGGTCTGGACCCTGGTGGTCGTCATAACAACTGTAAGTCGTGATCTGGACCCTGGTGGTCGTCATAACAACTGTAGGTCTGGACCATGGTGGTCCTCACATAAACTGTTACTCTGGATCTGGACCTCACTGGTCATCATAACAACTGTATGTCTGGATCTGGACCCTGGTGGTCGTCATAACGACTGTAGGTCTTGATCTGGACCCTGGTGGTCATCATAACAACTGTATGTCTGGATCTGGACCCTAGTGGTCATCATAACAACTGTATGTCTGGATCTGGACCCTAGTGGTTGTCATAACAACTGTAAGTCTGGGTCTGGACCCTGGTGGTCGTCATAACAACTGTAAGTCTGGGTTCGGACTCTTGTGGTCGTCATAACAACTGTAGGTCTTGATCTTGACCCTGGTTGTCGTCATAACAACTGTAGGTCTGGATCTGGACCCTAGTGGTCGTCATAACGACTGTAAGTCTGGATCTGGACTCTCGTGGTCGTCATAACAACTCTAGTTCTGGATCTGGACCAATGGTTGTCCTCACAAAAACTGTTAATCTGGATCTGGACCTCACTGGTCGTCATGACAACTGTAGGTCTGGATCTGGACCCTGGTGGTCGTCATAACAACTGCAGGTCTGGATCTGGACCCGATTGGTCGTAATAATAATTGCAGGTCTGGATCTGGAATCTAGTGGTCATCAGATCTGTAAGTCTGGATCTGGACCCTAGTTATTGTCATAACAACTGCAGACCTTGGTCTGGACCCTAGTGATCGTCATAAAAACTGCAGAACTTGGTCTGGACCCTAGTGGTCGTCAAAACAACTGTAGGTCTGGATCTGGACCCTGGTGGTTGTCATATTAACTTTACGTCTTCATCTGGACCCTAGTGTTCGTCAAAAGAACTGCAGGTTTGGATCTGGACCCTAATGGCCGTCATAAAAACTGTAGGTCCTGATCTGGCCTCTAGTCGTCATCATAACAAATGCAGGTCTGAACCCTGGTGGTCCTCACAAAAACTGTAAGTCTGGATCTGGACCCTAGTTATTGTCATAACAACTGCAGACCTTGGTCTGGACCCTAGTGATCGTCATAAAAACTGCAGAACTTGGTCTGGACCCTAGTGGTCGTCAAAACAACTGTAGGTCTGGATCTGGACCCTGGTGGTCGTCATAACGACTGTAGGTCTTGATCTGGACCCTGGTGGTCATCATAACAACTGTATGTCTGGATCTGGACCCTAGTGGTCATCATAACAACTGTATGTCTGGATCTGGACCCTAGTGGTTGTCATAACAACTGTAAGTCTGGGTCTGGACCCTGGTGGTCGTCATAACAACTGTAAGTCTGGGTTCGGACTCTTGTGGTCGTCATAACAACTGTAGGTCTTGATCTTGACCCTGGTTGTCGTCATAACAACTGTAGGTCTGGATCTGGACCCTAGTGGTCGTCATAACGACTGTAAGTCTGGATCTGGACTCTCGTGGTCGTCATAACAACTCTAGTTCTGGATCTGGACCAATGGTTGTCCTCACAAAAACTGTTAATCTGGATCTGGACCTCACTGGTCGTCATGACAACTGTAGGTCTGGATCTGGACCCTGGTGGTCGTCATAACAACTGCAGGTCTGGATCTGGACCCGATTGGTCGTAATAATAATTGCAGGTCTGGATCTGGAATCTAGTGGTCATCAGATCTGTAAGTCTGGATCTGGACCCTAGTTATTGTCATAACAACTGCAGACCTTGGTCTGGACCCTAGTGATCGTCATAAAAACTGCAGAACTTGGTCTGGACCCTAGTGGTCGTCAAAACAACTGTAGGTCTGGATCTGGACCCTGGTGGTTGTCATATTAACTTTACGTCTTCATCTGGACCCTAGTGTTCGTCAAAAGAACTGCAGGTTTGGATCTGGACCCTAATGGCCGTCATAAAAACTGCAGGTCTGGATCTGGACCCTAGTGGTCGTCATAAAAACTGTAGGTCCGCATCTGAACCCTAATGGTCGTCATAACAACTGCAGGTCTGGATCTGGACCTTAGGGGTCGTCATAAAAACTGTAGGTGTGGATCTGGACCCTAGTGGTTGTCATAACAAATGCAGGTCTGGACCCTGGTGGTCGTAATAACAACTGTAAGTCGTGATCTGGACCCTGGTGGTCGTCATATTAACTGTAGGTCTGGACCATGGTGGTCCTCACATAAACTGTTACTCTGGATCTGGACCTCACTGGTCGTCATAACAACTGTATGTCTGGATCTGGACCCTGGTGGTCGTCATAACAACTGTAAGTCTGGTTCTGGACTCTCATGGTCGTCATAACAACTGTAGGTCTGGATCTGGACCCAGGTGGTTGTCATAACAAATGCAGGTCTGGACCCTGGTGGTCGTCATAACAACTGTAAGTCTGGGTTCGGACTCTTGTGGTCGTCATAACAACTGTAGGTCTTGATCTGGACCCTGGTGGTCGTCATAACAACTGTAGGTCTGGATCTGGACCCTAGTGGTCGTCATAACAACTGTAAGTCTGGGTCTGGACTCTCGTGGTCGTCATAACAAATGCAGGTCTGGATCTGGACCCTGGTGGTTGTCATAACAAATGCAGGTCTGGAGCCTGGTGGTCGTCATAACAACTGTAAGTCTGGATCTGGACCCTGGTGGTCGTCATAACAACTGTAGGTCTGGATCTGGACCCTAGTGGTCGTCATAACAACTGTAAGTCTGGGTCTGGACCCTGGTGGTCGTCATAACAACTGTATGTCTGGGTCTGGACTCTCGTGGTCGTCATAACAACTGCAGGTCTGGATCTGGACCCTGGTGGTTGTCATAACAAATGCAGGTCTGGACACTGGTGGTCGTCATAACAACTGTAAGTCTGTATCTGGACCCTGGTGGTCGTCATAACAACTGTAGGTCTGGACCATGGTGGTCCTCACAAAAACTGTAAATCTGGATCTGGACCTCACTGGTCGTCATAACAACTGTAGGTCTGGATCTGGACCCTGGTGGTCGTCATAACAACTGTAGGTCTTGATCTGGACTCTGGTGGTCGTCATAACAACTGTATGTCTGGATCTGGACCCTAGTGGTTGTCATAACAACTGTAAATCTGGGTCTGGACTCTGGTGGTCGTCATAACAACTGTAAGTCTGGTTCTGGACTCTTGTGGTCATCATAACAACTGTAGGTCTGGATCTGGACCCTGGTGGTCGTCATAACAACTGTAGGTCTGGATCTGGACCCTAGTGGTCGTCATAACAACTGTAGGTCTGGATCTGGACCCTAGTGGTTGTCCTATTAACTTTGCGTCCTCATTTGGACCCTAGTGTTTGTCAAAAGAACTGTAGGTCTGGATTTGGACTCTAGTGGTCGTCAGAACTGTAGGTTTGGATCTGGACCCTAGTGGTCGTCAAAACTGTAAGTCTGGATCTGGACCCTAGTGTTCGTCATAACAACTGCAGGTCTGGATCTGGACCCTAGTGGTCGTCATAAAAACTGTAGGTCCGGATCTGGACCCTAGTGTTCGTCATAACAATTGTAGGTCTGGATCTGGACCCTAGTGATCTTCAGAAGAACTGTAGGTCTGTATCTGAGCCCTTGTGGTCGTCATAACAACTGCAGGTCTGGATTAGGACCCTAGTGGTCGTCATAAAAACTGTACATCTGGATCTGGACCCTACTGGTCGTCAGAACTGTAGGTTTGGATCTGGACCCTAGTGGTCGTCAGAACTGTAAGTCTGGATCTGGACCCTGGTGGTCGTCATAACAACTGTAGGTCCTGATCTGGACCGTAGTGGTCGTCACAACAAATGCAGGTCTGGACCCTGGTGGTCGTCATAACAACTGTAAATCCTGGTCTGGACTCTCGTGGTCGTCATAAGAACTGTAGGTCTGGATCTGGACCCTGGTGGTCTTCATAACAACTGTAAGTCTGGATCTGGACCATAGTGGTCGTCAAAACAACTGTAGGTCTGGATCTGGACCCGATTGGTCATAATAGTAATTGCAGGTCTGGATCTGGACCCTAGTGTTCGTTATAAAAACTGTAGGTCCTGATCTGGACCCTAGTGGTCGTCATAACAAATGCAGGTCTGGACCCTGGTGGTCGTCACAACAACTGTAAATCCGGGTCTTGACTCTCGAGGTCGTCATAACAACTGTAGGTCTGGATCTGGACCCTGGTGGTCGTCATAACAACTGTAGGTCTGGATCTGGACCCTGGTGGTCGTCATAACAACTTTAGGTCTGAATCTGGACCCTGGTGGTCGTCATAACAACTGTAAGTCTGGGTCTGGACCCTGGTGGTTGTCATAACAACTGTAAGTCTGGGTCTGGACTCTCGTGGTCGTCATAACAACTTCAGGTCTGAATCTGGACCCTGGTGGTCGTCATAACAACTGTAAGTCTGGGTCTGGACCCTGGTGGTTGTCATAACAACTGTAGGTCTGGATCTTGACCCGATTGGTCGTAATAGTAATAATTGCAGGTCAGGATCTGGACCCTAGTGATCGTCATAAAAACTGTAGACCTTGGTCTGGACCCTAGTGGTCGTCATAACAATTGTAGATCTGGATCTGGACCCTAGTGGTCGTCATAAAAACTGTAGTTCCGGATCTGGACCCTAGTGTTCGTCATAACAATTGTAGGTCTGGATCTGGACCTCACTGGTCGTCATAAAAACTGTAGTTCCGGATCTGGACCCTAGTGTTCTTCATAACAATTGTAGGTCTGGATCTGGACCCTAGTGATCGTCAGAAGAACTGTAGGTCTGGATCTGGACCCTAGTGGTCGTCATAAAAACTGCAGACCTTGGTCTGGACCCTAGTGGTCGTCGTAAACACTGTAGGTCTGGATCTGGACCCTGGTGGTCTTCATAACAACTGTAAGTCTGGGTCTGGACTCTTGTGGTCATCATAACAACTGTAGGTCTGGATCTTGACCCGATTGGTCGTAATAATAATAATTGCAGGTCTGGATCTGGACCCTAGTGATCGTCATAAAAACTGTAGACCTTGGTCTGGACCCTAGTGGTCGTCGTAAACACTGTAGGTCTGGATCTGGACCCTCTTGGTCGTCAGAACTGTAGGTTTGGATTTGGACCCTAGTGGTCGTCAGAACTGTAAGTATGGATCTGGACCCTAGTGGTTGCCATAACAAATACAGGTCTGGACCCTGGTGGTCGTCATAACAACTGTAAGTCTGGATCTGGACCCTGGTGGTCGTCATAACAACTGTAAATCCGGGTCTGGACTCTCGAGGTCGTCATAATAACTGTAGGTCTGGATCTGGACCCTGGTGGTCGTCATAACAACTGTAAGTCTGGATCTGGACCCTAGTGGTCGTCATAACAACTGTAGGTCTGGATCTGGACCCTAGTGGTCGTCATAACAACTGCAGGTCTGGACCCTGGTGGTCGTCATAATAATTGTAAGTCTGGATCTGGACCTCACTGGTTGTCATAACAACTGTAGGTCTGGGTCTGGACCCTGGTGGTCGTCATAACAACTGTAAATCCGGGTCTGGACTCTCGAGGTCGTCATAATAACTGTAGGTCTGGATCTGGACCCTGGTGGTCGTCATAACAACTGTAAGTCTGGATCTGGACCCTAGTGGTCGTCATAACAACTGTAGGTCTGGATCTGGACCCTAGTGGTCGTCATAATAAATTCAGGTCCTGATCTGGACCCTAGTGGTCGTCATAAGAAATGCAGGTCTGGACCCTGGTGGTCGTCATAACAATTGTAAGTCTGGATTTGGACCCTGGTGGTCGTCATAACAACTGTAGGTCTGGACCATGGTGGTCCTCACAAAAACTGTAAGTCTGGATCTGGACCTCACTGGTCGTCATAACAACTGTAGGTCTGGATCTGGACCCTGGTGGTCGTCATAACAACTGTAGGTCTGGATCTGGACCCTAGTGGTCATCATAACAACTGTAAGTCTGGGTCTGGACCCTAGTGGTCGTCATAACAATTGCAGGCCTGGATCTGGACCCTAGTGGTCGTCTTAATAACTGCAGGTCCGGGTTTTTGACCTTAGTTGTCGTCAGAAGAACTGTAGTAGTCGGTGGACGACCCGCAGGTTTCTGTACTTGCTGGACTGTGTTAGAGCAGCAAACTGAATGAGTCACTCCACCAACCCACGTCCCTCTCCGCCCAGCCCGGCCCCGCCCCACCACGCCCCGCCCGGCCCCACCCTTGTACCAGACCCGTTTACTGACATCGGTTACAGAAAGGTAGGACCAGGTTTGGGTCCAGCTGTCACGGAGTTCACTCAACAATGAAACAAAGCCTTTACTGACATAAATGTGTTTATTTAACAATTTTATCATCAAAAACAAACTCAAAGACAGCAGCATCTGCCATGTTATTTACACATTTGTGGTAACAACTGTACAAAAATAAATAGCTTTAAAAGCTGTAATAATAAAATAATATGGTCCTTCACTGAAGGGATCACTTTATATTATACTGTAAATTAACGACAGGAATGAAAGAACAAATATACATACAGGAGTCAGAAAACAACAAAGAGCATTTCCATTCAAGAACTGACCAATAAACGCCTGCAAAGCAATAAAACTGCTACATTATTCTATACAGCACAAATGGTACCTTAAATTGAAGCACTGAAAGGCACTTAAACGAAGCTACTGGGTCAGAGGGTGGTGTTCTTCAAGCCTCAACACCAACACCGGTCCAAAGGAGCGAATCTAGCCGAAGAAACCACGATGCTGGAGAAGGTTCTGAATGAAATAAATATATGTGAAATTGACAGGTCTTATTCATAAATTTGCCTAAAAATGTTAACTGATCTTCATCTAAGACGTGAAAGTTCTTGCTCTTCAGAAACATCTGATGGGAAGTATGCTTTAGTTGAAGGAGATCTCTTAAGACCAAGATCAAGAGTAGTTCCTCTGCAGCAGCCTGGAAAGAGATAATTGGTCACCACTGTCCAGACATCCATCATTCCACAGTTAACCTGTCCAGTGATCGAGAAAGTTCAGTTCTGTAGCTGATCTTCTTAGAAGATGACTCCAAAGACAACGCAGAATCCTCAGCAAGGTCAAGAAGAACCTACAAGGAACATCCACTGGCTTGAAGTCATCAGTGGAAGTGGAATCGTCTCTGTTCATAGGTCCATCATACAGGAGGAACATGGAGGAGCAATATTCCATCATACTGCATGGTACCAGTTTAGTCGGACCTGACACAAGCCAACCCTGGTTGCCCCAAAAACGAGCAGGCCAGGAAGCTGGCTGGGACACGCCCACCTGGCTTGGCTTATGGAAGCTATGGTGCTAGATAATATTACTTTACATCAAACATCCTCATTGAAACATCTGCTGCTGGAGCTGAAACTAGGACAAGTGGAATCCCAGCAGGCCACTGGCCTAAACCCTGTTCATGGACCCCTGTGGGTTTAAGGGGCCCGGTGGCCTCGGCAACTGAGCAAAGAGTAACAAAGCACAGGGGACCGCAATGGGTTCCAGGCTGGTCCAATGGAAGGGTCTGAAATGACCCGACGAAGACGCTCTGCGCCAGAGGTTTGCAAAAGAGCAGCCTGGCAACCTAAAATCCCACTGGGAACATGTTTTGTTGACTGATGAAGCAAAGTTGGATTTTTTTGGCACAAATCCTTCCAGCAGTCAGGAATGATGAAGGTAGCATCATGCTGTAGACTTGCTTCACTGGCCCAGAACATGGACCCAGAGTTTACCAAAACCCCCTCCAGGGTGTTTGCCCTGCTGCAGCACCCAGCTTCAGCTGCTGGACAATGATCCTAAACATGGAAGAGAATGGCTTCAGAAAAACAAAATCCACCTCCTGGAATGGTCCAGCCACAGTCCAAACCTGAACCCCATAGAGATGCTGTGGAACGAGCTCCAGAAACACATGAATGGTCCAGAAGTCCCCCAAACGCTGAGGAGCTCTGATCCAGAGATCCTGGAAGATCTTGTTGAAGTCACAGCTGCTGAAAGAGCTTCAACCAGCTGGGAGTTCCAAGGAGAAACCTACTTTTTCCTCCAGAGCTGTGAAGGTTTTATGTCAGTCAGTTGTGACTTAGATGAAGACCTGTTCACATTGTGAATGTGAAATTCGAAGCGGTTCACATCGTTTTTGTTGCCGTTCTATTTCATGACGGAAGTTAAAAGTAGGACTGTTCAAGTGAGAACCTTTGGGAGCCAGACACTCATAATCAGCGCTAATCACTGGCTTCACGTTTCTACAGTCTACACGCGTTTAGAAGCTGAAAATACTGACAGATATGGCGTCAGAAAAACTGGAATCCCTGTAGCTCTAAAAATCACAATCTCCAGAATAAAAAAAAGCATTCGCCGCAAATCACATTTGTCTGCCAGTAGGAAAGAGAAGAAATCACACGTGAACTCGCTTCCCGGCGGCTGAAAGCTCGATGGTACGTACTTACCCAACATCAATCGAAGCTTCAGAGGAGTTCTGAGGAGGACCACTGAGGGTATATTTACACGGTACCGGTTTTTGACAGCAGGTCTCACACCAGTGTTCTAGACCCACGCAAAAGGCGTTTCTTTGTAAGTGGTGCTAGAACACTTCTCATTCTGGAGAAAGAACACGCAGCTCAAGCGAGCCGCTACACTTGCCTCACATGTGCATCCTGAGGTAGATTTACATTACTCTAATTTCAATAGTGGTTGTCAAATGTCAACAAAAGATGAAAAAATAAACAATCAGGTTTAAAAAAAAAAAAAAAAAAAAAAACAGCCATCAGTGTCACTTGACACAGCTTTAAGGTGAACAGGTTGTACAATAACAGGTTCCACGGTCTGGACCAATAAAAAGAACCACCTTTGCTCAGGAGCAACACCTCCATGACTGAAGCCCCGCTACGTAGCACTGCCACGTGGGACCCATTTGGAAAACAACGCTCTTCTGTTCTTTATGGTTTCAGTATTTTGGGTCCCAAATGGGAGGCCCGAGCGGACCAATTATTTGGGACCCCACAGAGATACTAATGAACTAAATGGGATGGAGCTCATAAAAGGACAAATTGACCGAGGTGGGACTACCACGGAACGTGCAGACAAACCCATGCGGGACCCATTTAGCTTATATGGGGCCTGCACAGAGGCGCTGGCTGGGACGACTTTGGTCTGTATTGGCACCATCAGGTGAAGTAAACTGAAGTGGATGAATGTCTTTGGTGCACCGTGGTTCTCTGAAGAACTTTAGAGTTCTGTGAGGGTATATTCAAACCACGTTGGGAGTACTCCAATGACATGTTGATCTGGTGATGTAGCAGGTCTGGGTCTGGAAAAGCAAACCAGTTCCTAAAGCATCCCAAAGCTGAACCAGCTCTGAACTGACTCTGAACCAGCACCTGGATCTAGATGTCTGAAAAGGCTACGGTTTTGGGACTTTCTCTAGTTATTTTGCATTTCTTTCTGTCAAATTGCGGCTTTTTTGTGATCAATATCATTGCCTTTTGTTTTTGGCGTTTGCAGTTGTTTGTGCCCTGGGGTCAGGTCCTGGTGCAGCCAGTCCCTAATCCATCCATGGTTGGTATGTGCATGCAGACCGAAAAAGGAAAGTTGGCCGTTCTTCATAAGCAGTCCTGGTTGTTACACTCTCCAGAGACTGGATCTGGGATTTTGTTGGGATCACACCTCTCCGGTTCAACGGTGTTCCCAGTATAGTCTATGCAAAAGACGCTGCGGCGGCGCTCCCCCTGGCCACAAGTTCGTGAGCAGGTCGACCAAGGCCCCATCTGCCAGATTGGGCATGGCAGGTCTCCGCAGGGCCTGATGTCCGTGGGCTTCAGGTCCTTGTCACACTGGCTGGAATGGAAGCCTTCTCTGTCCATGCATTCAACGCTCCTCCTGGACCACCCAGAACCACAGCTCTTGGAGCACTCGGACCACTCGCCTACCATCCAACAACTGTAAGTCTGGGTCTGGACTCTTGTGGTCATCATAACAACTGTAGGTCTGGATCTTGACCCGATTGGTCGTAATAATAATAATTGCAGGTCTGGATCTGGACCCTAGTGATCGTCATAAAAACTGTAGACCTTGGTCTGGACCCTAGTGGTCGTCGTAAACACTGTAGGTCTGGATCTGGACCCTCTTGGTCGTCAGAACTGTAGGTTTGGATTTGGACCCTAGTGGTCGTCAGAACTGTAAGTATGGATCTGGACCCTAGTGGTTGCCATAACAAATACAGGTCTGGACCCTGGTGGTCGTCATAACAACTGTAAGTCTGGATCTGGACCCTGGTGGTCGTCATAACAACTGTAAATCCGGGTCTGGACTCTCGAGGTCGTCATAATAACTGTAGGTCTGGATCTGGACCCTGGTGGTCGTCATAACAACTGTAAGTCTGGATCTGGACCCTAGTGGTCGTCATAACAACTGTAGGTCTGGATCTGGACCCTAGTGGTCGTCATAACAACTGCAGGTCTGGACCCTGGTGGTCGTCATAATAACTGTAAGTCTGGATCTGGACCTCACTGGTTGTCATAACAACTGTAGGTCTGGGTCTGGACCCTGGTGGTCGTCATAACAACTGTAAATCCGGGTCTGGACTCTCAAGGTCGTCATAATAACTGTAGGTCTGGATCTGGACCCTGGTGGTCGTCATAACAACTGTAAGTCTGGATCTGGACCCTAGTGGTCGTCATAACAACTGTAGGTCTGGATCTGGACCCTAGTGGTCGTCATAATAAATTCAGGTCCTGATCTGGACCCTAGTGGTCGTCATAAGAAATGCAGGTCTGGACCCTGGTGGTCGTCATAACAATTGTAAGTCTGGATTTGGACCCTGGTGGTCGTCATAACAACTGTAGGTCTGGACCATGGTGGTCCTCACAAAAACTGTAAGTCTGGATCTGGACCTCACTGGTCGTCATAACAACTGTAGGTCTGGATCTGGACCCTGGTGGTCGTCATAACAACTGTAGGTCTGGATCTGGACCCTAGTGGTCATCATAACAACTGTAAGTCTGGGTCTGGACCCTAGTGGTCGTCATAACAATTGCAGGCCTGGATCTGGACCCTAGTGGTCGTCTTAATAACTGCAGGTCCGGGTTTTTGACCTTAGTTGTCGTCAGAAGAACTGTAGTAGTCGGTGGACGACCCGCAGGTTTCTGTACTTGCTGGACTGTGTTAGAGCAGCAAACTGAATGAGTCACTCCACCAACCCACGTCCCTCTCCGCCCAGCCCGGCCCCCCCCCCACCACGCCCCGCCCGGCCCCACCCTTGTACCAGACCCGTTTACTGACATCGGTTACAGAAAGGTAGGACCAGGTTTGGGTCCAGCTGTCACGGAGTTCACTCAACAATGAAACAAAGCCTTTACTGACATAAATGTGTTTATTTAACAATTTTATCATCAAAAACAAACTCAAAGACAGCAGCATCTGCCATGTTATTTACACATTTGTGGTAACAACTGTACAAAAATAAATAGCTTTAAAAGCTGTAATAATAAAATAATATGGTCCTTCACTGAAGGGATCACTTTATATTATACTGTAAATTAACGACAGGAATGAAAGAACAAATATACATACAGGAGTCAGAAAACAACAAAGAGCATTTCCATTCAAGAACTGACCAATAAACGCCTGCAAAGCAATAAAACTGCTACATTATTCTATACAGCACAAATGGTACCTTAAATTGAAGCACTGAAAGGCACTTAAACGAAGCTACTGGGTCAGAGGGTGGTGTTCTTCAAGCCTCAACACCAACACCGGTCCAAAGGAGCGAATCTAGCCGAAGAAACCACGATGCTGGAGAAGGTTCTGAATGAAATAAATATATGTGAAATTGACAGGTCTTATTCATAAATTTGCCTAAAAATGTTAACTGATCTTCATCTAAGACGTGAAAGTTCTTGCTCTTCAGAAACATCTGATGGGAAGTATGCTTTAGTTGAAGGAGATCTCTTAAGACCAAGATCAAGAGTAGTTCCTCTGCAGCAGCCTGGAAAGAGATAATTGGTCACCACTGTCCAGACATCCATCATTCCACAGTTAACCTGTCCAGTGATCGAGAAAGTTCAGTTCTGTAGCTGATCTTCTTAGAAGATGACTCCAAAGACAACGCAGAATCCTCAGCAAGGTCAAGAAGAACCTACAAGGAACATCCACTGGCTTGAAGTCATCAGTGGAAGTGGAATCGTCTCTGTTCATAGGTCCATCATACAGGAGGAACATGGAGGAGCAATATTCCATCATACTGCATGGTACCAGTTTAGTCGGACCTGACACAAGCCAACCCTGGTTGCCCCAAAAACGAGCAGGCCAGGAAGCTGGCTGGGACACGCCCACCTGGCTTGGCTTATGGAAGCTATGGTGCTAGATAATATTACTTTACATCAAACATCCTCATTGAAACATCTGCTGCTGGAGCTGAAACTAGGACAAGTGGAATCCCAGCAGGCCACTGGCCTAAACCCTGTTCATGGACCCCTGTGGGTTTAAGGGGCCCGGTGGCCTCGGCAACTGAGCAAAGAGTAACAAAGCACAGGGGACCGCAATGGGTTCCAGGCTGGTCCAATGGAAGGGTCTGAAATGACCCGACGAAGACGCTCTGCGCCAGAGGTTTGCAAAAGAGCAGCCTGGCAACCTAAAATCCCACTGGGAACATGTTTTGTTGACTGATGAAGCAAAGTTGGATTTTTTTGGCACAAATCCTTCCAGCAGTCAGGAATGATGAAGGTAGCATCATGCTGTAGACTTGCTTCACTGGCCCAGAACATGGACCCAGAGTTTACCAAAACCCCCTCCAGGGTGTTTGCCCTGCTGCAGCACCCAGCTTCAGCTGCTGGACAATGATCCTAAACATGGAAGAGAATGGCTTCAGAAAAACAAAATCCACCTCCTGGAATGGTCCAGCCACAGTCCAAACCTGAACCCCATAGAGATGCTGTGGAACGAGCTCCAGAAACACATGAATGGTCCAGAAGTCCCCCAAACGCTGAGGAGCTCTGATCCAGAGATCCTGGAAGATCTTGTTGAAGTCACAGCTGCTGAAAGAGCTTCAACCAGCTGGGAGTTCCAAGGAGAAACCTACTTTTTCCTCCAGAGCTGTGAAGGTTTTATGTCAGTCAGTTGTGACTTAGATGAAGACCTGTTCACATTGTGAATGTGAAATTCGAAGCGGTTCACATCGTTTTTGTTGCCGTTCTATTTCATGACGGAAGTTAAAAGTAGGACTGTTCAAGTGAGAACCTTTGGGAGCCAGACACTCATAATCAGCGCTAATCACTGGCTTCACGTTTCTACAGTCTACACGCGTTTAGAAGCTGAAAATACTGACAGATATGGCGTCAGAAAAACTGGAATCCCTGTAGCTCTAAAAATCACAATCTCCAGAATAAAAAAAAGCATTCGCCACAAATCACATTTGTCTGCCAGTAGGAAAGAGAAGAAATCACACGTGAACTCGCTTCCCGGCGGCTGAAAGCTCGATGGTACGTACTTACCCAACATCAATCGAAGCTTCAGAGGAGTTCTGAGGAGGACCACTGAGGGTATATTTACACGGTACCGGTTTTTGACAGCAGGTCTCACACCAGTGTTCTAGACCCACGCAAAAGGCGTTTCTTTGTAAGTGGTGCTAGAACACTTCTCATTCTGGAGAAAGAACACGCAGCTCAAGCGAGCCGCTACACTTGCCTCACATGTGCATCCTGAGGTAGATTTACATTACTCTAATTTCAATAGTGGTTGTCAAATGTCAACAAAAGATGAAAAAATAAACAATCAGGTTTAAAAAAAAAAAAAAAAAAAAAACAGCCATCAGTGTCACTTGACACAGCTTTAAGGTGAACAGGTTGTACAATAACAGGTTCCACGGTCTGGACCAATAAAAAGAACCACCTTTGCTCAGGAGCAACACCTCCATGACTGAAGCCCCGCTACGTAGCACTGCCACGTGGGACCCATTTGGAAAACAACGCTCTTCTGTTCTTTATGGTTTCAGTATTTTGGGTCCCAAATGGGAGGCCCGAGCGGACCAATTATTTGGGACCCCACAGAGATACTAATGAACTAAATGGGATGGAGCTCATAAAAGGACAAATTGACCGAGGTGGGACTACCACGGAACGTGCAGACAAACCCATGCGGGACCCATTTAGCTTATATGGGGCCTGCACAGAGGCGCTGGCTGGGACGACTTTGGTCTGTATTGGCACCATCAGGTGAAGTAAACTGAAGTGGATGAATGTCTTTGGTGCACCGTGGTTCTCTGAAGAACTTTAGAGTTCTGTGAGGGTATATTCAAACCACGTTGGGAGTACTCCAATGACATGTTGATCTGGTGATGTAGCAGGTCTGGGTCTGGAAAAGCAAACCAGTTCCTAAAGCATCCCAAAGCTGAACCAGCTCTGAACTGACTCTGAACCAGCACCTGGATCTAGATGTCTGAAAAGGCTACGGTTTTGGGACTTTCTCTAGTTATTTTGCATTTCTTTCTGTCAAATTGCGGCTTTTTTGTGATCAATATCATTGCCTTTTGTTTTTGGCGTTTGCAGTTGTTTGTGCCCTGGGGTCAGGTCCTGGTGCAGCCAGTCCCTAATCCATCCATGGTTGGTATGTGCATGCAGACCGAAAAAGGAAAGTTGGCCGTTCTTCATAAGCAGTCCTGGTTGTTACACTCTCCAGAGACTGGATCTGGGATTTTGTTGGGATCACACCTCTCCGGTTCAACGGTGTTCCCAGTATAGTCTATGCAAAAGACGCTGCGGCGGCGCTCCCCCTGGCCACAAGTTCGTGAGCAGGTCGACCAAGGCCCCATCTGCCAGATTGGGCATGGCAGGTCTCCGCAGGGCCTGATGTCCGTGGGCTTCAGGTCCTTGTCACACTGGCTGGAATGGAAGCCTTCTCTGTCCATGCATTCAACGCTCCTCCTGGACCACCCAGAACCACAGCTCTTGGAGCACTCGGACCACTCGCCTACCATCCAGTCGGGCACACCAAATGGACTGAACGTGTGCCAGGATGAGTTCTTCTTGTCTTTGGATTTGCTGAACGTCACATCCATAGGGATGAAAAATGAATATTTGACCTTGGGGGGGTTGGCGTCTCCGCCGGTGGCCAGGATTTCGATGGTGATGGCCTCCTTGAGCTGGCTGAAGCTCTGGATCCTCTCCAGCGTGGTGGAGGAGCCACTGTACTTCAAAACGGCACCCATAACTGGAATGTCCTGCTCCATCGTGGACACAGAAAAGTTCCCGTTCAGGATGTAAGCGCCACTCCCCCTCTTCACAGCCAGGTAGTTCCCATCATGTTTGATTCCTCTGCTGCTCCGCTGTTTGATGTCAATGTTGGTGGCACCAACGGGAATCGTGACGATGTCATTATACCCATAGCTGACAGAGAAGACAAAGAAGAACAACCTTAGATCTTCAAAGTGATGCTAAAAATGTCTGCTGTTCTACATTTGTACTCAGGTGCTCCTGTCCTGTAATCACACCGCCAAACACCAGGTGGCGGTGTGGATTCTGTAATTGAGAACTGGGACTTTGAGGTGTGAACCCGACGGCTGCGGCGTGAACCCGACGGCTGCGGCGTGAACCCGACGGCGTAGGAGTGAACCCGACGGCGTAGGAGTGAACCCGACGGCGTAGGCGTGAACCCGACGGCGTAGGCGTGAACCCGACGGCGTAGGAGTGAACCCGACGGCGTAGGCGTGAACCCACCGGCGTAGGAGTGAACCCGACGGCGTAGGCGTGAACCCGACGGCGTAGGAGTGAACCCGACGGCGTAGGAGTGAACCCGACGGCGTAGGAGTGAACCCGACGGCGTAGGAGTGAACCCGACGGCTGCGGCGTGAACCCGACGGCGTAGGAGTGAACCCGACGGCGTAGGCGTGAACCCGACGGCTGCGGCGTGAACCCGACGGCTGCGGCGTGAACCCGACGGCTGCGGCGTGAACCCGACGGCTGCGGCGTGAACCCGACGGCTGCGGCGTGAACCCGACGGCGTAGGAGTGAACCCGACGGCGTAGGAGTGAACCCGACGGCTGCGGCGTGAACCCGACGGCTGCGGCGTGAACCCGACGGCTGCGGCGTGAACCCGACGGCGTAGGAGTGAACCCGACGGCGTAGGAGTGAACCCGACGGCTGCGGCGTGAACCCGACAGCTGCGGCGTGAACCCGACGGCGTAGGAGTGAACCCGACGGCGTAGGAGTGAACCCGACGGCGTAGGCGTGAACCCGACGGCGTAGGAGTGAACCCGACGGCGTAGGCTGACATCCAAATGTGTAACTGTAAATATCAGTAAAAACGCTCCAACTCACCTAAAACATACTTTATTTGCTCATTGCTATGCTAACACCAGTCACTGCGACGGTACAGCAGGAAACAACCGCCGCCTAGTGGTTGGTGGTGTAATTACAGACAACCCAGGTGGCCAGGATGTCTGTCCATATGTGACCCTGTGGTGGACTGGTGACCCATCCAGGTGAACCCCCGCCTTTCACTTGTACTGAGCTGGGCCAGCAGACCCTGAGCTGGGCCAGAAGACCCTGAGCCGGACCAGAAGACCCTGAGCTGGGCCAGAAGACCCTGAGCCGGACCAGAAGACCCTGAGCCGGACCAGAAGACCCTGAGATGGGCCGGCAGACCCTGAGCTGGGCCAGAAGACCCTGAGCCGGACCAGAAGACCCAGAGCCGGACCAGAAGACCCTGAGATGGGCCGGCAGACCCTGAGCTGGGCCAGAAGACCCTGAGATGGGCCGGCAGACCCTGAGCTGGGCCAGAAGACCCTGAGCCGGGCCAGAAGACCCTGAGCCGGACCAGAAGACCCTGAGCCGGGCCAGAAGACCCTGAGCCGGACCAGAAGACCCTGAGCCGGACCAGAAGACCCTGAGCCGGACCAGAAGACCCTGAGATGGGCCGGCAGACCCTGAGATGGGCCGGCAGACCCTGAGATGGGCCGGCAGACCCTGTGCAGGGTTAAGCGGATATAGAAGGTGATAGACCCCAACCTTTTCCAACCCCCACCCCCACACACCCTTAACCCCTCCCTTCCGACACTGATGCTTTTATTGACGTGGACGTGGTATAAATGTCTGTGTTTTGCTCTTACTTTGCTTTGTTGTAGGAGCCTGTAATCTTTCTGCAGCCGAGCCCACTGCCTTCACACACTCCACACTTGTCCACCCTCTTGGTGGATCCAATCACGTGATCACAGCCGGCTTTCACACACTGGCCTTGAACACACACCGACGTGGTGTCAGGGCCACACGTGGTCCCGTCAATCACCTGCAAACACACACCGACCGCTATTATTTATCATGCACGAGCTAGGAGGAACGAAGCCTAAAAGAACAAAATTACGTGAGCAATCCTAAGTATTCCCTCACTGCTTGAACAAGATTTAAGAGGGAAAGTTTCGGCCAGGTTGATTGGGTGATTGATGAACTGATCCTCAGCAGGTGTATAGACCTCGAGAAGAACAGATGTTTTGCCAGTTTGGTGGTCTGGAACATTCAGACATCAGCAAGGATCTTGCAGAACCTTGCTGACCTGTTGCTGCACATGAATCCAGACAGTTGTCAGTCTTCCAGGAGTGGTTAAATCATGATCATTTTGGCGGGGTGGGGGTGTTCGGGACTTCCATCTGATCTGAAAACCGTGACGTCTGAGCTGCTGGGAGCAGGTGCTGTACCTTGGATTCGAAGACCTTGAACTCGCTGCTGCCTCTGGCCCTGCAGATCAGCTTACATCTGTCTCTGGGAGAAACAGCGGCGTACTTTGGGATCCACTGCTTCATGTTCCCGTTCTGGTCCAGGTGGTTGGGGCTGTTGTACTCCTCACACTGCTCCTCCCTGAAACTTTTACCTGCCACGAAGAGAAGCAGAAAGGTCAATTATTAAAATAATCCTACAGTCAGACCCACTGGCATCGCCACAATACGAAGGAAATATGAACATTTTGCAAGTAAGTTTAAGTTGAGGTTTTGATGAAAACGGTGGCAAATTGGAATGAGCGCCGGCGCCGTCACACGGTGCTGACACCTCACCTTCACTCTTGCCACATGGCTGCGTGTTGCAGGACTGGTACTGAACCCGCTGGCCCTCGCAGTACTGCCCTCCGTTCTGCGGCACCGGATCGCTGCACTCCCTGTGGGAGAACTCCACCCCGCCTCCGCATGTCCTGGAGCAGCCCCGCCACGGCCCCCACGAGCTCCAGCCGCCGTCCACAGCCATCTGCGGTAACACACAAAACAAACATGAGGCAGCCAGGGCGGTGGGTGCGGGCTCGCGGCCAACGGCGGCCTCAGCCGTGCAGCCCAAACCGCAGTCTGGGCTTGCAGCTCCGTGTGTCGGCGCTCGGCAGCTCCGGGCTAAATCTGTGTTGAAGCTCGGCACGCGCCTGCTGTCGGCCTCTGCCCACATTCCTGCCACATGTGTCACTCACCGCCAGTGGAGCCTGCAGCGCGCAGCGGCGAGGCCCAGCGTGCGCGGGTGTTTGGACGCCCTGTCCAGATGTTTTAATGGTTTGGACCAGAAAACCTCCCGGCTGCCAGCACGTCTGGTTGCATGATCAGATGTGCGGACAACACACGGGTAAAGTGTCAAGACTAAAACGAAACACTGAGGCGCATAAGCTCTCTAAATAAAACATTAACGCGCAGCGTGAAGCAGCTGCTTTTGAACTCAGACGGATTCAGACGTGCTGGGATCTGCGCGTTCAGCCTTTTCCACCATTTCCAGTAAAACAGAACAAACTTTACACTGTAAAATACAATCATTTGTCAAAAACAGAAAACGAAGTCACAGTAAATGACCCAGTTTTCTGTTTTTGTGTTCTCACTAAAGGAACAAGCGGTCTGCTATGCTGGTTCAGAAGTTCAGAAGTACCGATGGGCTCGTACGTGTGAAGATTCAAGCTGTTAGTATTTGAATTATTTGATATCAGCTGCAGGACGGGAACTATTTCCTACCAAACAATCACATTTGACAGAAGGTTCAATTAAAAACAAAAGCCCAGCTTTAATGAGATAAACCAGTTCAGAGGCTCTTTCTTACCAGCGGCTGCATCACCTCCAGGGTCGACCTGCACAGCCCATCAAGGCACAACCCATCGGGGCTGCAGGGCGTGCCGTCAGCCCAGGGCAGGCTGCCATTCCTGGTGGAACACTGCGGAGTGCCGTCCTCTCGACACCACAGCTGGCTGCAGATGTCGCTGTCGGAGGTGTTGGGGCAGTGGACGAACTCTTCTCCAAAAATCTGCTGACACTGTTGGTCCAGGCCGTACTTGGTCCCTGGCAGGTCTCTTGGGAAGGGCATGGTACTCTCTGGGACATCCAGGAGACAGTCCCCTGTGGTTACACAACACAACAACACCACATCAAACCGCGCGTGGTGGATTTTATAGTTTGTTGCAAGGTGACAGTTGGGACGTGGGTGCAAACACATATTCTATTTGCAATAGAACCAAAGCGTCTACAGTAATGTGGACTCTGGTTCTGGTGGATTTGCTCCAGGTGGGAGCTGGGCATGTCCAACCAGGAGATGGGAGATGGCCCTGAAGCAGATACAGGACCGGCTGGAGAGATTATATGTCTTGGGAACGCCAGAAGAACTGAAGGAAGTGGCTGAGAAGAATGAGATATCGGCATGTCTGCTTAGGCTGGCTCCATCAACCCAAACTGGGATAAGTGGAAGTCGATGGATGGATGTAGAACATTGGATAAATACTCCGATCATGTGCCATCCTGAAATGATTTTCCCAGGCCTTCTTGTTCGAGCTCTAATTGTCTACATCTGCGTTATGAAGAGTTTTTGTAAACGTAAATGAATAAATCGTTCCATTAATGACCTTCAGTCAATCCAGCATGCTTGTGTCTGCAGTTGGCCACGACGTCAGTGTTGTGGAATGAACGGCGGTTTTCTTTGGAGACACTTTCCGACAGATAAAGACACATTTCTCAGTCTCCAGCTGGAGCTGGAGAACAGGAGGACGTGCACGCCATGCCTCAGTGGACATGTCTCGCACTGACACAAACAAGTAAAGATGCACAATGAACTTTAACGTAGTTCATGGCGCATTCACGAGCGGGGGTTCCGGGTGTCTCCAGGACCAGGAACGGTCACGCAAAAGTGGCCTTCCTGTAGTAGGAGAGCTACTCGGATTGACCAACAGGAACCTCCCGGCAGGGTCTCTGCTGATTGCGATTCCTAAACCACGCTCATCACGCCCGCCACTGTTTCTTCTTCTCTTTATTCTTTTGCAAATGCAAACGGCAACAAAGGCTCTTCACCGCCACCTGGTGGTTGGCCGCGTTAACATCAGGTGATATTTGAAAGAACTGGATTATTCCTCACCATGCCCATTGTCAAAGAATTCAGTGATGTAGAGAACACTGCAGGGAGACCACGGCGCAGTTTTGTTGAGGCTGACAAACTGAGGAGCCATCAGGTAATGTCCTCCCAGGTCTCCAAACAGCCGCTCACAAGTCTTTGAGTCATCGTGGGGCATGCTCAACACGTGGCCTGGAGGGGAGGACACATGGACAATAATGTGATGTTTGAAGGTTTACAAAAGCCAGTGAATGACTAAAGCCAAGTAAACCTGAACATGGGAGCAGTTTTTAAATGCACACGCAGCAGCCCAACCCAATCAGCCCGCGTGACCTCACCGAGCTCGTGTGCAGCTGTGAAGGCAGCCTGCAGGCCGTTGTCCTCGATGACTGAGCAGCTTCGCTTGGGATCGCACATCGTTCCGACATCAGCAACACCCAACGTGTCGCAGCTCTTCTGTCCACAAATGTTCTGCAGTACAAGCAAATGGGAGAGAGAAACCATGACACCACAGGCTGCACAAGAAGAAGCGGACATTCATCTGTGATGGCAGCCACAGGTCTTCTGACAGGCGGAGGAGCCACCTACGCCCCCGGACCCACACACTCTGGGGGAACATCTTCAGTGTTGGTAGTATCTTCATTATTTAATCTCCTTATGTTCCCTTTGGACTGAGCATTTGTTAAGTTTAAAACAACCGGAAATTGGACGTGCGGACATTCGTATGTCAGAGGTTCATCTGGTTTTCAGTACTGATGTCGAATTGTCTTTATTATAAGCTGTAATAAATCAATAAAAATGCTTCAAACTTAAAATTATAATGACAAACTGAACATGTGGATAAGTTTTGGAGCGTTTTTTTGTCTCTGGTCACACACACCACACACACCACACAACACACACCACACACCACACACACCACACACACCACACACACACACACCACACACACCACACCACACACACCACACAACACACACCACACCACACACACCACACACACACACACCACACACACCACACACACACACCACACACACCACACCACACACACCACACCACACAACACACCACACCACACACACACCACACACACACCACACACACACACACACACACCACACACACCACACCACACCACACCACACACACCACACCACACACACCACACCACACACACACCACACCACACACCACACACCACACCACACACACCACACCACACACACCACACCACACACCACACAACACAGCTTTTTCACTCACTGGTGAGCGTGAAGGTCACCTGCAGTGGTGGCTCCCACCTGACCCTGCAGCCGCTCCCAAGACGCCAAACACAGTCTGCTAAATATGCAGCTGCAGTCTCCCATAACCATCCCATAAACGTCACCAGGCTGATGGGAGAGGTTAGTTGTACTAAACCGCGACCTGACGGGTGACATGTTTGGTCTTCCGGTACAGAACCACGTTTTCGAAGGAACCTTCATACAGGTAAACCAACTAAAACATCCACAAAATTCAGAAAACTCCAGCATTTCCCCAGAACGGGCGGTCTCGTAGCATGGAGATGGCCGCCTCTGCCGCCTCGCCTCAACCCCCTCCCACTCAGCTCTGATTCAAAAGACATCTGGACTTGGATCTCCAGCCTGAAACGGAGCCCGGCGCATGTTTGTACACCTTGTTCCACAACAGCGACCGCCACAGATGTAAGCAGATACAGACGCTGGGACAGACACACTGTACGGGTTCGAGCTCATGTCACAGCAGTGGACTCGCAAATAGTACCGCCACTCACAGTACAGGACCACGAGAATGTAGGAGAAACCGTTTCCACTACCGCTCTTCATGGCCAGCAGGAACCGCAGCGTTCTCGTATGCCTCTGATGTTTTCAGTCCCTTTAAACGCCGCCATCGTGGCCACGAGGAGCCTTCCTTCCTCGACGTTTCAAAGCGCGTCTCCGCAGAAGCAGAAAACACCAGCAGGTTTGGGCGAATGATGAGCTCCCCTGCCTGAAAGCTGCTTCAGCATGTCCAACACAAGGCTGCAAAACGCCACGTGTTCCAGTCGTCATTCAGACTAACATGCTACTGTCAGACAGTAGGTGGATAAACGCCAAAGCGCCAGAGCAGATACCCACCCGATGTAGTGTCAGCTATCACCGTGTCAGCACTCGCATACCAGATGGAAGACGGCAGCCAAGTCCAGCAGAACAAGCCAATCACAACTCGGACCCTGAGGACTCATGAACCCATTTCCTGTATGGATGTCCTGCATCCATAAAGCATGGTTTGTTTGCGCTTTGTTGACATTCCCCCCGCCTGGAAAAGATGACAGCTTTTCCACTTCTACAGTCCGTTTGCAGCATCCCTAAGTGACCCAAAGAGTTGGAAAAACCTTTCCTAAACTCACCCTAAAGTATCGCAGTGAGTTTGTTGAATGGCTTTACATTGGTGCCTGAGGCTGCGGGTAGCTGAGCGGGTGCCAGTGGGTCCATGCGACGTACCACCGCTGCAGAGCGATGGACAGACGAGAGCCTGCGCGTTAGCGGGCGACCCTCTGTGACGCCGCCCACCGGTTTTCTGATGAGTACTTTTGAAGCCCCGTTTTCCTTGTACTGTGCGGCTCCACGTCGCAAAGGCTTGGAAGGTTCTTGCTTTACACCCATGCTCATCGAACCGAAGGTTCTCATTTCTAGAGTTGATACCGACGTCTGAAAGCAGTGCTGCCAGAGCTGAAACCAGGACGAGTAGAGCTCCGTTGGGACCTGCGTCACTGCGGTAACTGGCTGTGGGCTGGTCTGGTAAGGTCCAAGGACGACGCTAAGCCGAGGACAGAGTAGCGGACAAACGCTGGGGTTTTTTCTGACTCCGCACCCAAAACAACATTTGCAACAACATTCTCGGGCAGCGAGAGACCGCCCAATGATCTCTTGGCCGTGCTTTTTCGTGCAGCAGTTGGTCGCGGCTCTCTCCGTCTTTTTCAAGTACTTGCTTGTAGTACTTACTAAGACCCACTAAGACGAGGGGACTGTTTTTACACATTTTTCAACTTCACGTGAAAACCCACTCACCTCTCTGGTGAACAGCATGGCGGTGTCGTAGTGGCCCGGATGCCTGTGACTCGCCGGGTTGAAGAGCTGCTGCCACGAGCAGAAGCTCCGCAGAGCCACGCCCCCGTTGCTGGAGACCTGCGGGCCAACCTCCTCGTCCTCCACCACCAGCATTTTCACCACCACCATGTTCACCGAGTTCTTGATGCTCGGGTGCTTGTAGAGTTGGGCCGCCACAGACATGAGGGTGAGGATGTAGTGCTGTCAAGAACAACAGAGAATGTTTCAAACACCCGAAGACAGGCGGGCTGAGATGTTTCTGCCAAACACAAGCACACCCTACAGCGTCCAGGGGCTCACACCCCTGTGGGTGTTGCTGACGGACCTGCGTCACACCGCACGCGGCCACTCGAACCTCCTCCCACTTCACAAGTAACCTGCGTGCTTTCAAACAGCCACACGTTTATCCAGTTTAACCGACTGCTTTAAACTGTCATAGACCCAGTTTTCAGGCCGTCACTTTCTGCATTAACCTCGTCTGAGGGTTTATGCTCAACATGCCAATCACAGATCAAGCCCGCCCATGCATACAACTCCACCTGGGGTCAGCCCCACCCACCTCAGACAAGTGTCACTTCAAAAAGAAACATCCTCCATTTGTTGCCGTAGCAACGTGACTGACAGTAACAATCTGACACGTGGCAATCACAGCAGAGTGAGCGGGGAGCAGGGGACGGGGCTGTGAGGCAGGTGCGCACAGAAAACAGCAGGCCTGGGCTGACCAATCAGAGCCGGAGATTCTGAGTCCCGATCACAGTTAAACGAGGAGATTCAGTCCAAACAGAATCGAAAAGAGAGCCTGTTCAAGTAAACGTTTAACTCTGACCACATTGCTACCGTTGAACCTACAGCTTCACGCCAGTTACAGTTGGTCGGAAGAGTCCAGAAACGCTGTCCGGGGAGAAGCTGGAGCTCCAGACACTGGTTCAGGTTTAGAAGAGGAGCCAGGATCCGAGCTGCTTCTCCCTGAATGTTTTATGAACGTCTTCTAACTGTGCGTTACGTGAGTCCAGAGAGGACGGGACGTGCTCGCCACAATCCAGCCTGGCTCCTTAATTCTCGTAATATTATTTCTAAACCCTGGTCAAAGCCTGGGTTCTCGCCGTCTTTAACTGCAGCCGTTTGATCCCAGATGCAACGGTTCACTAGCTGGGATTGTTTCTGGTGGCGGACATGGATTTCCACAGAAGAGCTGCGAGGCCAGCGGCTGTGGGGGAAGTGAGGTGAGTTCTTGGGTGGGATGATGTTTCCACAGGCAAAGTTTTCCAGTACTGGAGCCACGTGCAGCTGACATTGTAAGTTCATATGATGAGTCAGAGCCATTTCTTCCCACATGCAGACTGAACCGCTGCGGCGGAGCCCTGAGGCCACTCTGGGGCTCCGCGCCGCGAGGTCAGCCGCGAGGTCAGCCGCGAGGTCAGCCGCGCCACGCCGCGAGGTCAGCCGCGCCGCGAGGTCAGCCGCGCCAGCCGGCGGGAACTCGCATCGGTGGAGTCACAAACGAGACGTTTTCATTTGTAGCCTCCTGAATGACAGTATGGCGCATATATTTGTTGTGATACCAAAGGGTTCCAGCACATTTGTAAGTCTGTAAAGTCACATTTAAAGGTTGTTTTCTCTCAAATCTGCAGCTCAACAAAGTCAGACTTCCTGAGATTTTTTTTGCAAATCAGTGAGAAGCTTTTTCCATCAAATCTATAAGTTTATGAAGTCGTGTGTTGTTACATTTGCCCATCTATAAAGGGAAAAATTGTTAATTCTTTTTCTATCAAATTCAAAGTTTATTAAGCCATAATTTATCTCCCGTATTTGTCGATTTAGAAAGTCACAAATTCCCAACTCTCAAGTCTCAAGACAATTTTGTAATATGACTTAAAAAAGACAGTCTGACCCCATCCACATAATATGTCACACTTTGTCTTAAAGAGTTAGAAAACAATAATGATGTTGAAGCGGAGCACGTGGCTGTCTCTTCCACACGTCACACCAGTATCGGTAAGATATCCAGCACCAATATCGAGGTATCGATCGGTATCAGAAAAGAGACTGAAAGGCTGTTGTAGCCTACATCCCCACATGTCAACTCCATTCTCCTCCACGTTCATATTTGGAAATGTGAACTAAAACATCATTTATATAAGTCGGTGTTTCACCAACCAAACAAGAGTCCAACTGAATCCGTCCAATCACGATGTAAATGATGAGAACACGGAAGAATGGCGGCAGTGCTGAACCAGGACCTGGTTTCATGTCGACCACCAGGAGGTGGAGTTTTAGGAGCAGAATAAAGGCAAGAAGATTTCTTATGTCCCTGTGAAACCTTCAGATGACGTTCAGGCTGCGCTGCCAAGTCGTGATGAAGCTCTGCGGAATGCGCTTCAGCATTTCTGGCATTTCTGACGCCTGACCTCTTTCTCGGCTTGTGGAAAATGGCAAGAGAGCTGCCAACGCGTGTTTCATGAACATGAGAGTGAATCACAAGACCTCGCGGTTTCTAACCTGTGAACTTAGACACACGGCAGGTTTGGGGGGATAGGGGGAAGGGAAGGGGGTGTGGAGCGGTTTGTCTGCAGGGCTGTTTGAGAATAATGGAGAGAATGAGCTCATGCTGTCTGACCTTGATTTCCTCTCCGTAGAAGTGGCTCATGCTGGAGTCCGCCACGGCCAGGGTTTCTATGAAGCGTGGCGCAGAGACGAAGCGCCTCCGCCGCGGCGGGCTCCGCGCGTCACCGCCGCCGTGCGTAAAAGTCCCCCCCTGGCTCTCCTGGTCAAACACGAGAGGAACCGCGCGGGTCTCGGTGAGATTCCTCCTCCGGATGACATGCTCCGCGGAGTCCGGCACCGACACCCCGCGTACTTTGGGCTCAATCAAATACTCAGTCCCGTTGGTGAAGAAGGAGCCGAAGATGCCGGAGCACAAACTCACGGCCACCACCGAGTCTCGGTCCTGGTCCACGCTCCCGGAGTAGAAGCAGCTCCTCAGATGTCCCTCGGTCTCCTCGGTCCGGTTCATGAGTGTCTGCAGGTCCGGCTGCGGGACACCTGAGCTGCTGCGCAAACCACCGCGGGCGTGAGCGGCTCTGACGCGCTGGATGGTAAAGGATGGAGCCAGGAAGCTGCTGTCCGGGACCAGGTTCAGTGTCAGGTCCCGGCCGAATGCGCTGAGGCTGAACACCGGCTGCTCCTCGCTGCGTTTCCAAAACCGGCCACCGGTTCTTCCGTTGATCCGGACAGGTAGCACATCCTGGGATTCAAACGCGGAGCCGCGGCTCGTCTCCACTAAACAAAGCAATAAAAGGACCAGCGATTCACGGGAAAACATGTTCTGGGTTCAAATGAAGGTATAGGAGAATATGAATAAGAAGGAGAAAGTGAAAGAGGGAAGTCCTGCGTCTGCAGGAAGTGGCGCGTCCTCTCCAAACCCAGCTGTATGCTCTCTGGATCAAAGTATGTCCTATATCTCGTTTCAAACGGTTTCAGAGGTTCCTATCCGGCCTAGGTCCTCCAGTACCACTCACGTCAACCGCTCCAGTCCTCCCACGTCGGGGGTATTTATACTTCCCTCTTCTCTGGACACGAGGAGGTTTATTTTTGATATCCCAGCTTGCTGGAAACTCTCCTCCCACTCCACGAGAAACTGGCAGATAGAACGGACCCAATGAGCGCCGGCCGACACCCCCCTCCTTAAACAGCTCCCAATATTACCCACCCCCGTCCCAAACGCGTCCCTACTACGCATAGCTGGAGGTCCGCCAACGAGTTATTTCGGACCTGAGTGGCACAGACACACACGCACGCACGCACGCACCACGGTTCTTACGCCACAGACCACCGCTGGGAGGCAGAGAGGCGCTGCGTCCTGGAGCCGACTGCAACCCGCAACAGTCACGAGATTTTCCACTATATTACTGCAGTAAGGTTTTAATTTTAAATCACTCTGGAAAAATAAGTTGTGAGTAATTGCGGAACGAAGCTGCGCTGCTTTAAGCAGTTTTGGCACATCTCCTCAGGAGCCAGGGACGACCGTCCCTCACAAACCGGAAACGCAGTTGAGCTCGTTTGACGGCAGAGGACGGAAGAGGACAAGAGTCCCGACTCCGACACGTGACGTCAGCGCACTCGGCCGCGCAACAGGCGTCGCTGTTTGTCCACATTTGACCCTCGTCGTCGTCAGGACCGTTTCAGCGAGGTTCACGTGTGTGACGTACTTACCCCGCTTTAAACACGGTTTTTATGTTGAACACTTAACAGTCATATAAACATATGGGTCTTAGTATCAGGGAACTAGATTCAAAACATTTTCCTCTGTGTCAATTTTTATTTGACAAAAAAAAAGCTAAATGACGAACTTATGGGCAGTACAAAGTACCCTCTTACTGCTGCCACAGGATTTAAGGGGGAAAGTTACGGATTCTGCTCAGTTTGCTGCTTTAGGGCATGCAGGCGTTTGTTAACACAATGCCATCAGGGAAAGGCATCAGCAACGGTCTTAGAGAAGCAACTGTTTCTGCTCATCGAATTTGGAAGGAGTTATAAAACCAGTTCCAAATTATTTGAGATGAAATCTTCAACAGTGAGAAATATTACTCAAAAGTGGAAAACATTCAAGACGGTTGTCAGTCCACCAGGGAGTGGACGTCCCAGCAGATTTACCTCAAGATCAGACTGCACAAGGTTTGGAAAAAAAACAAAACAACATCAGCTCCATCTCATGGCCTACAGGACTCAGAAGAGGACTGAACCAGGGTGGGTTTTTTGGACGAGCTTCCAGGAGAAAACTTCTGTCTAACAAGGACATGGAAGCACGACTGAAGTTCAAGAAACTGCACCTGAACAAGCCAGCAGGCATCTGCAACAAAGTCCTCTGGACACATGGGACCAAAGTGGAGAGGTTTGGTCTTCATGTCAGACAGGAAACATCTCCTGAGGGTTCCTGCCGCTGAAGGAAACATCTCCTGAGGGTTCCTGCCGCTGAAGGAAACATCTCCTGAGGGTTCCTGCTGCTGAAGGAAACATCTCCTGAGGGTTCCTGCCGCTGAAGGGGGAGCTACAAAACACGGAGTTGTGGGGGTACTTGGGATTGTCCAAATTATTTATTTTCTTTTTGGCTTCAGTTTTGTTGAAATTGAACTTTAAGCTGTAAATGTGGTGTTTTTTGTCCATGTCTGGTTGCATTTGCCTGATTGTATACTGTAACGGGTTTCCAAAGTTTCCTTCATAAAGACATCAAAAGATCCTTTAAAGAACTTTGCGTGTAACTGAACACAAACATATTTATGTCAGGAAAACTTTCCATGGCAACCATCAAACTGTGACGTTTTGGCCATTCCTGCAACTACAACTCCAGAAACAGTCTGGCGCAGTAAGCTCATGCATCGGAGAACCTTCCTTCAGAATCAAAGAGACTGAACATAAGTTTTATTCCGGTTTGTTTTTGTGTCTTTACATGAAAACGTGTGTGGCGTGAGAGCGGTGGGAGGGAGACGGGATGAGGGGAGGGGTGGGTAGGAGGTGATGCTCCAGCATGCTCTACTGCATCGGCATTTGCAGAATCAGAAGCGGCCGCAGCGACACCAACCAGCTCTGCTTCACGCACCCACGCAGGTCTCCGTGGACAGTGATCGTGGGGTGATTTCAACCGCAGCAGCGTTCAGAGTGGGTGTCCAGAGTTGGAATCGAGGAGCAGGATGGGGAGGAAGCTGGGAGGAATCGCGGGAGCGTGTGGTTTTTGAGGATCTCGGTGCCTTTTGCGCACAGCTGAGTTTACGCAGCGGAGTGTCCAGACCCAGGGGCAGAGATGGCGGGCTTCGTCGGGTCTTTGCTTGTTTCCGCACAGTTTCTAATTCTGACACGCTGCATGGAGGTGGATTTCTGCGTACCTGTCCGCGTGGAGGAGGATGGGGACCCCCAGCGGGGGGAACAGCGGTCGGAGGACAAGCATATTGTTTTCAGATTAAGCGCGTTCCAGCAAGAGTTCTTCCTCCACCTCACGCCTGATTCCAGCTTCCTTCCACCTGGAGGGAGCGGATCCGCCGCCTCTCAGGGCCTCAGGGAGTGCTTTTACTCCGGGGGGGTCAACGGAGACCCGGAGTCGTTCGCGGCGCTCAGCTTGTGCAAAGGTCTGAATGGGGGGTTCTCCTTCAACGGGATGGAGTACTTCATCTCTGCAGCCGCGGCGGAGTCCGGGACTCACCGCATCCGCATCGCCCGCCGCCGACGCGCCGCGCTGTCGTCGGGCGCCAACGGGACCAGCAGGTGCGGAGTTCCACCTGACACCAACGTCTCCTTTTCACTCGGCAAGTACAAACACATGCGGGAGCTGGGCGTCGACCGCTGGACTGAGACCATCCTGAGGACCCTGGGCAGATCCAAGAGGTTCGCCTCCATCCCCAGGTTCGTGGAGGTGCTGGTGGTAGCGGATGAGTCCATGGTCAAATTCCACGGAGATGATTTGAAGCATTACCTCCTGACGCTGATGTCGGTGGCAGCCCGGCTCTACAAACACCCCAGCATCCTGAACTCCATCAGCATCGTGGTGGTGGGCTTCATGGTGATGAGTGAAGCAGACAAGGGGCCAAAGGTTTCCAGCAACGCCGCTTTGACGCTGCGAAACTTCTGCTCGTGGCAGAAGAAGCTGAACAAACCCAGCGACAAGCACCCGGAGTACTGGGACACCGCCATTCTCTTCACCAAGCAGGCAAGTAGAGGACGAGCTGGAACCCCTCTGTCAGTGTCCAGGCCTTTCACATCTCAAAACGTCATTTATTTTTGTGGTAAAACCTAGTAAAAATGAGCTGTTGTAACCCAGACAGAAAGTTTGGCCCAGACTTGGCCCACATCAGCAGTCTTCTTTGGCCCAAATTTGGCTTTGACAGCACTGGCAGCAAGTGTGTCTACGTCACATGTCCACCAAACATGGACCAGTTCTTCATCTTTGCACTTCTGTGCCAAGCCTGGCCCTCACACCACTTATTGTATATCACTCACAGCTAGAATCTGAACGTTGGGACACATCTGGCCCACACAGCACTCACCAGTGCTGCAGCTGAGCCATACGCCCCAGTCCCCCTAGTGGAGTGACTCGTACTAGGAGTAACGTCCAGGTTGCTATTCTGACACAGTCCAACAACTACAGAAACCTGCGGTTCTTCCACCAACCACTAGGAACTGACCTGCAGTTCCTCTACTGGCCTCTAGGGTCCGGATCCAGACCTGCAGGTCCTCTACTGACCACTTCAGTCTGGACGTTTGAAAAGATTTTGCATTAACGTCAGAGGTTAGCAGAACCTGAGCCAGCCCGGTTTTTCTCCTACAGCATCTGGTTTTTGCCCAGATCTCCTGTTACTGTTGGAGCCGGACCCTAGTGGCTACTAGAGGAACTGCAGCTTCTGGGTGGAAGTTGGGACGGTGTTTCTGGGATAACATCTGCTTTTGAAAGCCTGTTTCATCCCGTTTTTTTTTTTTTAGTCGCATTTGTGTGTGTCAAAGAACCAGATTTCATGCGAGACTTCAAGCCTGCCAGGTTAACCAAGGCTCTTCTGACCTCAGGAACTTCTCAGATGTAGAATCAGCTCAGGGCCAGATGGACACATGGAGGAATTCAAGCTGATAAGGCAGTTAAAGAAAGTTGTGTAGAAGTCATTTCAAAGCAGACTGGCGATGACGGCCAGAAGCAGGCTGACTGAGGCGATGCGGCGTTCTGGACACAGGAGGTCTGTGTTGCACTCTCGTAGCAGCAGACTCGTCCTCAACTTGGTGCATGAAGATCTACTGTGGAGGCAGATGCCGTCTGACGTGACATCCACCAGAAGGAGCAGCTTCTGAGCTTTGATGAGTGCAAGCTTGAGTCAGGATAAAGGTTGGAGTTTGTCGGGTAACATACCTGTGTCTGTGTCGTCAGGACCTCTGCGGGGCCACGACCTGCGACACGCTGGGGATGGCCGACGTCGGGACCATGTGCGACCCAAAGAGGAGCTGTTCTGTCATTGAAGATGATGGTTTACCGTCGGCCTTCACGGCGGCTCATGAGCTGGGTAAGACGTCTCGTTGGCGACAAAGCGCTCTGTGGCGCATGTCAGGTGTTGCTCAGGGACGCGGCGAGCTGTATCCGCAGTTAAGATCAAGGCCACGTTCAGCCCCTTCGCTTCAGGTCTCACTTCAGTGTTGACTTTCCCTTTGTTTCGAGGTCCCACTTTTTAAATGACAAAATGTCAAAATATTCAGACCTTTAGTTTTCCATCTTTTTTCAAAGTCAGATATTTTACATGGATGGAGATGTTTGTGGTTGATGATGTTTTGGCTTTAGAAGCTTCTGACAGGAGAATTGACGTCATCTGAGTCACCTGGAGACTCACCTGTAGACTCACCTGTGGATTTTAAGACACACCTTCAAACACAGCAGCCTCGAGGGGTCAAGACATCAGGAAAAGAAGGATGGACCTTCACCCGTCGAGGTCATCCTTGGGTACAGTGTCCTGGTGTCTGAAGGTCACACGTTTATCTGTTCCAACTTATAGTACACAAGTAGAAGCAACCCTCATCAGGAGACAAGTTAAAGCTTGGACCTGGATGGATTTTCCAAAGTAACAGTGATCCCAGACATTCCTTAAGAAAGGTGAAGGTGTTGGAGGGTCCATGGGAAAGCGACACTGAAAAGGACCAATACTGGGCTCAGATCCACTGTCTCAGGAGGAATGGACCAAAATACCACTAAGACATTGTCAGAGACCTGGGAAGGGCAACCCCAAACATTTTAAAGGCACCGAAGACTAAAGAACGTCATAAAAACTCTCTGAGACAACCTGTCCCCTGTGTCTGACATCTTCTAAATGAACAAACCTCCTGTGAAGTCCTCTACAGGTTTCTGAAGAGGGATGTTGAAGCCTCTTTTTCCTTAAACAGGACTTGTTTTGGACGGTGTCAGTTAGTGGTCTGGTTGGTCAGCTTGGACTGGAACCTGAGATGATCTGAGGTGAAGGTCTGCTGGAGGATCGCCTGGCTGCCAGAGGCAGAAGCTGACAATCTGAAGGTGCTCCAACCGACCTCCTCTGGTTAGTCCTGGCTAGCAAAACTTAGAGGAATATCAGACCACATATTGGCAAATTAATGCAGAAAACTAGTTTAACTTTAAGTACAAAAGTAGTCAGATGACGGACCGTGACACCAACAGACTGGAGACTAAGCTTTTGAGAACATCACATCACAAATGCTTGGAGACTGCGTGGCTAGGTGGTGACCAAACGTCTGGCTCTGCCAACCGAGAGGTGCCTCGGAGTCTCCCCAACAGCTTCGGGTACTTCTTCTTTCCATCGTATGTCCAGTAAGTAGACGTTTGCTCCCTCAAGTCTTCCCATTTCATGGCTCAACGGGTTTCTGTGTTTCGTTTTTATTTGTTTTGGTCGTTTGGAGAATACTGGATATCCGTCATGTTTGGGGAATGAAATGTTTTCCTCCTATCAGAGCTGGTTCAGATCTGCGTCCCTGCCCGTCCATCCATCACCACCTCAGCGTAACTGTGTCTAACCAGGAAGTCCTAGTCGTGACTCCAGACTGAAAGCAGAACCACGTACGTGCCTCAACGTGACGCCGCTGTGCTCTCTTCCCCCTCCCCCACAGGCCACGTCTTCAACATGCCCCACGACAACGTAAAGGCATGCGAGGACGTGTTTGGGAAACTGAAGGACAACCACATGATGTCTCCCACGCTGATCCAGATCGACAGGAGCCGACCCTGGTCTGTGTGCAGCGCCGCCATCATTACCGAGTTCCTGGACAGAGGTCACGGTTGGTAAACACTTCCTGGATGTTTCCTGACTCGCACGGATGATTGGTTCTGTTGAGACCTCATTATCCCCCCCAGCTGGGATCTGAACCTGCACACTACTAGCACGAGCCTGGTTCTGTTGTCAGCGGTAAACGGACTGAGTTATCGCCACACAGTGGCCTAACAGAACACAGTTAAAGTTAATAATCTGGTGGAAGGCAGAAGTACAGCTGAGCAGGCGGCCAGTCCATCACAGGACCACGTAGACCAGCAGCAACACACACTCACAAATGTTAAGACTGACATGACTGAAGGTCACGTTGAAGTTCGAGTCTGCGTTTCATAGTGAAAGTTCATCTGATGCTTTTGTGGCTTAAAAGCTCCATCACCTAAGTTTAATTTAATTATACTTAACTTTGAACATTTGTAAATATCTTTATTTCTGCTGTAAAGTTGAACATTTTAACATGGAGATCGATGGAAATTAACTTACTGTTGAATCAGGACCCTAGTGGTCTGGATCCGGAACTGCGGCTCTGGATCTGGACCCCAGTGGTCGGTAGAGGAACTGCAGGTCCGGATCCAGACCCTGTTAGACGATGAGCTGTATGATACCATCTATTAATCCAGTATGATGCCTGACCGGCTCAACGCAGCCTTAGTTGGTGCAGAAAAAAATCACCAGTTTATGTTTAACTCCAAAAAACAAAGGTTCCTCTTGTTGTCAGCGCGCAAATGTGTTTCTTCTCAAAGATCATTGCTGATGTCTTACCTTCTTTGCATTGTGTAAAGATACACCTGAATGAACCTGAACTGCCCAAACTAACCCTTTGATAGAGGCGATAGAGGTATGAAAATGCTTCATATTGCAGAACTAAGATGAGTTTAAAGCAGTTAAACCCTCTGAAGAACTGAAGTCATTGGTTTCATCCACAGCTGCGTTAGAAAAGGTGACTCATGTGGGCTTCCACAGCCACAGCCTCATCATCTTCTGCCCCTTGGTCTCTGCAGGCGACTGTCTGTTGGACCAGCCTCAGAAGCAGCTGTCTCTCCATGAGAACCTGCCCGGCTCCAGCTACAGCCTCCACCGACAGTGCGAGCTCGCCTTCGGCCCCGGATCCAAACCCTGCCCCTACATGCAGCCCTGCTCCAAGCTGTGGTGCACCGGGAAGGCCAGCGGACAGCTGGTCTGTCAAACCCGTCACTTCCCCTGGGCTGACGGCACGAGCTGTGGCAACAGCAAGGTCTGCTGCCGAGGTGCATGCCTTGACAAGAACGCCACGGTCCAGATCAAGGTGAGAAGATGGAAGAAGCTGTCCTCACTCGTCATGCAGACTGATCAAACACTGTGACTGGTTTTTATTCCTTCTCAGGTGGATGGTAGGTGGGGGAAGTGGGGAACATTTGGAGATTGTTCCAGAACGTGTGGTGGGGGAGTTCAGCTGGCCAAGAGGGAGTGTAACAACCCCACCCCCAAGAACGCAGGGAAATACTGCTACGGCCTTCGCATCAAATACCGCTCCTGTAACCTCAACCCTTGTCCTGAGACAAGTACAGGTAAGCCAGTCGCTCTTAAGACCCTCCCACTTATGTATTTTGCTAATTTTCAAGCATCTCATTTTAATCTCTGGTACCTTTAGAGATTGAAACAGATCAAAAACTTAAAATCGGTAGCAGGGTTCTGGATTTGTACATGGTGCAACTAACAGATGCCAGTAATTATTTCTAACGGACAGTTGCAGAGGTCGTGTCCCCAGGTTGTCGTATATGAGTCTATTAAATGAGCTCAATAGAAGAAGACATTTTCAAACCCTGCTATAGACTAAGACGAACTGGACAAACCCTGTATGTAACCCAGAGGTTCGTGAATAGCAACTTCAAGCCCGTTTTCTGCTGCTGTGGGGGACACCATTTTGGTGGAATGTTGCTACCAAAACATCTGAAACGTGGACGGATGGACCTTCAGCTGAGTTCAGTTGGACTTACTGATGTAAACTGTTGCGCGCTGTTTCCAGTCTGGCTCTAGTTAGCAATAACGACAAGAGTCCACACTGAAATATAACCCAATTAAACTTTCTCTAAAGCACCCAAAATACTCTAAGCATTGAATTTCCAGGAAAAATAACTAGGGTGGACCATTCCATCTTCTTCTCTTGCCACAGAACCGCCCCAACACCAAGAAGGCTGGTAAGAGAGGCAGCAATGATAGAAAAACCCAAACCCATATCATATTTAGCCAGATGTATTGTAAGCCAGGCCCCAGGCAGGGCTATCAAACAAAGCTTGTATTCGCTTGGCATGATCTTCCCATGTACATGACTATGTTATCCAAGTACACGAAAAACCCCTCCAGTCCATAAACCACTTGATTCATTAACCAGTGAAAGATCATTCTTCAGACCAAAAGGCATAACTGTGTCAGAATACAAGCCTGTAGGGGTATCAAACGAGGCTATGTCTCATGCACGTCTGGACAGAGGCACTTGCCAAGAGCCCTTGAATAAGTCAAATTTACTGACAAACTTTGCTAAACCAACACTATCTATGCATTCTATCATACATGGCAAATAAAAAGGAATCTGACTTTGTAAGGACACTGACTTTACAAAAATCAGTGCAATGCCGAAAGGTCTGGTCTGGCTTTTTTACAAGCTGACACAGGAAGGCCCAACTGTACCACAACATATACCTAACTTCAGTTTCTAGAAGGTCTTGCTTGTCTGATGAAGCACGGTGAAAAGGCTGTTGATCAGGTTTAGCATCTCCCATGTCAATATCATGCTCAATTAAATGGTTACAAAGGGGGTCAAAGGGAATCAACCAAGGCAGCCCACTTTGACTTTCCGGATGACTGGGCATGTTTACATGAAGCCAAGTCAAGATGTCTGCAAATATTGTTGATGTACAATTTGTCCCCTGATCACTCTTGAATAACTATTCCAAGAATGGAATAGAAATGGGTTAACACTTTAATCACAGATCTAGCGGTGATGTTATGCAGAGGATAAGTCGCTGGGTAGCGAGTAGTCAACTACATCATAGTTTAATAGGTGTTACCTGCTTTAGATGTAGGGAAAGAGCCCACACAGTCAATAAGAAGATACTCAAACAGCTGACCAGCCTTGACTTGTTGTGGGTTGGTCTGGAAAAATCTGAGAGCAAAGTTTAGTGAGAGTCAAAGTTTAGTGAGAGTCAAAGTTTAGTGACGTGCAGGCAGCTTTTGTCAACTAACCGTTAGCTGAATGGAGTGGTCAGTTCAGATTTTGCCTGCCACCAAAATGTTGTGTGTTCAGTAGCTTGACCAACTACAACGACCACAGACTACCAGCAGAGCTCTGCTAGTCTTCCTTACAGCTCTGGTAGTACTTGTTTCTGATGGCAATTCAGTGTTGACACCTGGAATAAGGATGTTTGGACAGATTTGATCAGAATGAATGTAAAGAGACATAATTAGCATCACAGGTTAGCATCAGGTAAAACAGTTAAGCTTTAATGATTGACTGTGGCTATCATAAGGTGGGCATGTTCCAGCTGGTTCCAAAACATTTACAACATACTGAAAATGAGGCTTCGTGAAGGTGCGTCTTTGTCCAAGAAACAGACAGTCATTCATCCCTACACCTTAGTCATCCTAAACGGACATCCATGCACCACTTTTACCGTGATAAAAGTTGAATTTCTAAGAGAATTTAACTTGTCGGCATAACAGTCTTTATTTTTCCACAGGTTCTGTGTTAGTGTTCTGTGTAACCTCATGTTGTATTTGCATCTCCAGGGAAGAGTTTCCGAGAGGAACAGTGTGAAGAGTTCAATGGCTTAAACCTAAACACCAACAGGCTGGGATCCAGTGTGGTTTGGGTTCCAAAATATTCAGGCATCTCCCCCAAGGACAAATGTAAGCTCATCTGCCGAGCCAACGGGACGGGATACTTCTACGTCCTTGCGCCAAAGGTATGTAAATGATTTAGTATGTTCACTTAATCTTTCCTCTCAGCAAGAACAGATTCCCTTTTGACTGACTGCAATCCGTAAAAGAAATTACTTCATTTAAGAAGAAAATTCAATTCAATTCAATTCAATTCAATTCAATTCAATTCAATTCAATTCAATTCAATTCAATTCAATTCAATTCAATTCAATTCAATTTTACTTATATAGCGTCTATTACAACACAAGTTTACTCCAGGATCTTTCCAGAGACCCAGAACATGATCCCCGATCATTTATTACATAAACAACGGCAGGAACAAACTCCCCTAATGGGAGAAAAATCTATGATGCTATGATGCATCTGAACCCTGACTGGAAAACTTCAAATAGATCATTTCTATACAAATGGTCACACAGCTGCTGCAACGACCTTTTCCAGAATTTTAGAGATAAATGGAAGGTTGGAAATCAGTCTATAATTAGATAAAATGTCTGGGCCAAGAGAGGGTTTTTTAAGTAATGGTTTGATTACTGCAACTTTTAAAACCTGTGGCACATATCCTAAGACTAGGGACAAGTTGATCTGGTCCAGTATTGTCGCACCAATAAGAGAGAAAACATTTTTAAGTAGTCGAGTTGGGATTGGGTCTAACAGACACGTGGTTGATTTAGATCCATTGACGACTGAGGTCAGCTCAGAGAGGTCAACAGGAACAAAACAGTCTAGAGTCAGCTCAGAGAGGTCAACAGGAACAAAACAGTCTAGAGTCAGCTCAGGGAGGTCTACAGGAACCCAACAGTCTAGAGTCAGGTCAGGGAGGTCTACAGGAACAAAACAGTCTAGAGTCAGGTCAGAGCCTAAGGGAGACGCTGAAGCTGAAGAAATGCCCACAGCCACTGCCGGGTGGGCCTGGCCGATTTCCTCTCTAATTCTGACAATTTTATTGCTAAAGAAGCTCATAAAGTCTTCACTACTGAGAGCTGCAGGGATGCACGGCTCAACAGAGTTGTGGCTCTTTGTCAGCCTGGCTACAGTGCTGAACAGAAAACGTGGGTTATTTTTATTATCCTCTATTAACACTGAATAATAGGCTGTTCTAGCTTTGCGAAGCGCTTTTACTGTTAGACTATCTTTCCACGCACAATAAATATCTACAGACCTACAAGAGAACCACTTTCTTTCCATTTTACGCACTTTCTGTTTTAACATACGAATATGTGAGTTAAACCAGGGAGTTAAGCTCCTATGGTTAGAGACCCTCTTTCTCAAAGGAGCAACTACATCTAAAGCTGTGTGCAACACATCTGCAGTGCTACCGACAAGGAAATCAACGTCTGCAGAGGTAGAACCGAGGTCACAGCCCTCAACTGCTTCACTATGTTCCACTGTAAGAAGATGAAGAGCAATGGCCTCCTAAATTTAGTAACAGCTTTATCGGATAGACACCTGCTAAAGTAATTCCTCCTATTATGCTTAACGTTGAATTCAAACGTTATTAAATAGTGGTCGGATAGGAGGGAGTTTACATGTGACACTAACAGATTATCAGGTTCTACACCGTAGACGAGGACCAGATCAAGAGTATGATTAAGACAATGCGTCGGTTCATTAACTTTTTGTAAAATCCCCATCGATTCTAGAAGAGAATCAAAAGCCAACTTAAGACTGTCGTTGTCAACATCCATATGAATGTTAAAGTCGCCCACTATGATGACTTTATCTGTACTGATCAATAAACTAGATCAGAAATCTGAGAACTTAGACAGAAACTCCAGACCAGCACCAGCAGGAGGCCGGTAAACTACCACCAACAAAACTGGCTTCTCTGATTTCCAGCTCGGCAGTTTTAGACTGACCGTGAGACTGTCAAACGTATTATAATCGCATTTAGGTTTGGATTTATTTGAAGACTGGAGTCGTAAATTGACCTTTAAAAGTAAACAGAGTGAGTATGATGTTGATTTGGACATTTCTTTGCACACTGTATGAAGGCAAACATTTCCTGCTTTTTTTCTCAACAACTTCAATTCATTTGTTAATATACACACAATTTTACATTTCAAACCTACGAGACATCACCATCACCACAGAAACATAGATTGTATGTCAGTATTGACGTTTCCCCAACAGAGTATCCTGGCTGATTCTGAAACACAAAGTACAACAAATAAGCACTTTAATTTGTTTTTGCTGTAAGAAAGGGACAGTATTACTCATGAAATTCTTCATCACTTTGTATTTTCAATGCACCTTCTAAGTGTTTAGGTAGGAAAGCAACATTTATAAAATGGTGTAAATTTTACTGTCCAATGTTTTTTGGAATGTGTTGCAGGTCTGAAATGCAAAAAACTAATGTAACAAATGAATTAAATGAAGTCAACTTGTACATTTATAACAATTTAATTGGTAAAATGATGAGCCTCTGTTACAAAGGTTTGTAAAGTTGTTGTATTACCATCAAGTGTAAGGCAGTGAGAGACGTTCTAGTAGCTGAAGACGATGAGTGATCTGACAACGAGGAAAAGAGTGCAGATGGAGCTCCTTCACAGCCGAGTCTTGTCAGCAGCTATTCATGCGATCAACAAGGAAGGAACGCTCTTAGCAGAAATACAAGCCAGCATGTTGTTTACACTAAAGGGGGTATTGCACAAACCCTTGAGTGGTTGTTTTCTGTCATGTTTATTCAAGTCAGAGGAATTGAGCAGGGAAGCTGTTTAGACCAGATCTCATGTAAGTACTGTTATGTAACGTGTGTTTGTGATGTTTTAGGTGGTTGATGGGACGCCTTGTTCGCCTGACACCTCAGCCATTTGCGTCCAAGGAAAATGTATTAAGGCGGGCTGCGATGGCAAGCTGGACTCCAGCAAGACGTTTGACAAATGTGGTGTGTGTGGAGGGGACAACCAGGGCTGCAAGAAGGTCTCAGGAATGTTCACAAAGCCCATGTAAGTAATCTGAGTACGCTACGGTCAAGGAAGAAACAGTGCAGCCTGTTTCAGTGTCTGGGCACTTAAAAAATAATCTGGTCTTCAGCGAGCCTCAGATGAACAATGAATTACTTTAAAACCTGCTGCTATTTATTTAAGAGGAGCAGCCAAGACTCTTAATCAGTAGACCAACCCAGAACTCGAGTATATAAATCAAGCATGGCGGTGGCGGGATAGGGACACAACATGCTGTTTTTTCGGTTTGGCTTCATTCTTTCTAATAAATAAATGATGGTTGAGGGAAAACGGTTACCCGTTGTTCATGCGAGGTTGTATTTGTCTAGACTGACCCCACTATGATCACATGATTCTTTGTCAAGTTTATAAAACCAGAAACGGTTATCATTCTCTATGCTGCAAGTCGTCTGTTATTTGCAGCATGATCAGGGACTGTTTGTAGGATTGATGCCATAAAACCTTTGTAAATACATAGTTACTGTAGAGTATTTGTACTGTGTGACATGTCCATTCTTGGTTCATCAGTCATGGCTACAACTTTGTGGTGATGCTGCCTGTTGGCGCCTCCAACATCGACATCCGTCAGCGAGGTTACAGAGGCATGGTTGGGGATGAAAACTACCTTGCTGTGAAGAATCGTCACGGAAAATACCTCCTGAACGGAAACTACGTGGTCTCGGCCGTGGAGCGTGACCTGCTGGTGAAGGGCAGCCTGCTGCGCTACAGTGGAACAACCACGTCCGTGGAGATTCTCCAGGCCACCAGACCGCTGCAGGAGCCTCTGACGGTGGAGGTTCTCTCCGTTGGGAAGATGACCCCTCCCAGGGTCCGTTACTCTTTCCATATCTCAAAGGAGAGCAAAGTGGACAGGACTTTCCTTAAAGAGGAGAGGACCCACAAAACACCAAACAGTGTCTTAACTGAGGGCGATGAAACAGAGAGTAAGAAGGGTGTGATGGGTAAAAGTCCCGTAAGTCACTGGATAGTGGGAGAATGGGATTCATGCTCGGTGACCTGTGGGACTGGCATCCAGAGCAGACTGGTGCAGTGCCAGAGCTTGGACGGGCTTCCTGCTGCTGACTGTGACGGTACTGATCGGCCCGTGGGGGTGAGAGCATGCGGGGATCCCTGTCCCAGGTGGGATGCTGGAGCCTGGTCCCAGTGCTCTAAGTCCTGTGGGAGGGGCTTTAAAAGGCGCCCAGTGCGCTGCATGACTGACAACGGTCTCAGTCTGCCCCGAGAACACTGCTCTGGCAGGAGGAAGCCTCAGGAACTGGACCTGTGCAACCTGATGCCATGTTAGAGCAGAAGAATGCTGGGAACTGGACTCTAGCAGCAAAGAACCAAGCTGAAATCAGCTGACAGTGGATCCACGGGTGCAGACACTCTGACAGGCCTTCTGCTGCACCGCTGTCCCCCTATCCTCTTGTTTACTCTAGAGAAAAGATTTGTCAAACCATCTGAAACACGTTCATCTTGGGGTGAGTCTACCTCCAGCAGGACTGAAGACACAACAGCTGTGTATGTAGAAAAGTCCTTTCAAGACGCGAAGTATGAAGCATCCTCACTGAGCTGACGATATACCGGCCGCTCAAACGACAGTAGCTAGAAAATGAACCGGTTTTCTGCATTAATTTACCATAAAGTGTGACATGATCTTCATCTGAGTCACAGTAACAGACCAACACAATGTACTGTTATGTGTCGTTCATGAACCCACCCACCACACCATCACCACCATCACTACGATGGAGGACAAAGTAAGTGAACACTTAGTAGTTCCAGCTGGTTGAAGCTCCTTCAGCAGCAGGAACGTCAACAAGATCTTCTCTGAGTCGGAGCTGCTCAGTGTTCGGTAGGAGTTCTGGAGCATTCCTCTTTCCAGAACTGCTTCATTTCAAACACATTTGTAGGACGTCTGGTGTGACACAGACGGTGGATTGTCTTCTTCCGAATCCATGCTGTGGTGGATTTGCTTCCGTGTTTAGAGTCCTGCTGCACCACCCAACTTCTTCTAAGCTTCAGTTGGTGGACCTACACACCGATTATGCCCTGGAAGAAGTTTTGGTGAACTTGGACTTTCATTTTCCTCTCCATGATGACAGGTGGTCAAGGCCCTGAAGCAGCAAAGCAAGACCCAACCATGACGTTCCCCACCATGCTTCACTGTTGAGATGATGTCATCGTAGTAAGTCTGCCGTGTTCTTTCTTTAAACATTGACCAGGTGCTCTTCAGCAAACTTCAGGTGGAACAGTGTTCATTTGCTGTCTTTGCCAGTTCCCTGACTTCTGTGCGGATGTCTTCAAGCCTGCAGCTGGTGCTGTTCTGGGTCTGTGGAGTAGTGGGTAGTGTTGGTTGCCTTCCAGCCAGAAGGTTGTTGGTTTGATCCCATTCCTGTCATCTTCCAAAGTGTTCCTTGGCAGGACGTTGAATCCCCCCCCCATAACCCATTCACTGTGCTAGTCCCAAGCTTGGGAGAACAGGGATGGTTACGTCAGGAAGGGTATCCAGCGTAAAGACCGGAACAAGGACTCCTTACCAAGGGAAGAGCCAAAAGAAGTTGCTTTGTCTTAGGTGGACGTCCACTACTAGGAAGAGTACATACAGGACTAAACTGTCTCCTTTTCCAGACAGACTGTCTAACTGCGGACTGATGGACATCTAAACAGAGGACTTTGTGTCTCTTTCCAGCCTTCTGCAGAACATCTACTCCTGATCGTGTGTCCGCAGAGGCCTCCTTTTAGCGAAGTATGAAACACATCAGCAGATGCTTCTGATGGACAGTAAACGGCAATTGTTTGAGTCTTTTAACAATCAGAGTATCTCTGAACGACACGTCCAAACTAACCTCCAGCTGTGAAACTACTGACTTTGTCTCAAGGGTTCACTTACTTTTTCCTCCAGCTCTGTGATTGTTTAGCGGGAGTGTTCTATAGAAACAGAAATACTGAAGCAGATACGGTTTGTTTTTGTGCCTTAGTAAAAGATCATTTCACAATGTATGGAAAATGAATGCAGAAAACCTGTCCATCTCAATGGGTTCACATACTTTTTCTTGCCCTTTTGCAGATGTTTGGCAGATACCAAAAGAGACGGGCTGGAGGTCAGAATGTTAGCAGCTTGAAAAGTGTCTGAAATGAGCTATAAAGGCTTTAACAGTTTCCATCACATTTCACGCTTGACTGCTCCACAAATGTTCGTTGGTGTTTTCCAGAGGTCTGAGTGACGGCGCTGCTGGAATCATCTTGGATTGGTAGGAATTATCATTGTTAAGGCCTCTTTTCCTTCCTTTTCTTTCCTTTCCCTAACGATATGCTGACCCAGGCAGGCCTTTGGGTGGCGCTACAATAAGATGATCTACATTTTAGCTCACGTATCTCCAGAACCAGACGGGCTTGAACAAAACAAAAGTTAGTCATTTCAGGGTTCTGGATAAAACCCACCACATTTCCACCATTTTCAAAAAGCTGAAATTGAAAGTTTAAAAAAATTAGTTTGGGTTGTGACTGTTAAAACAACTTTAGTTAAGTAACCTGTTTCAAAGCCACACGCCAGTCAAATTTGTGGGTGGAGCCAAAAGATAATCTGATTTGTATGCTGTGATTTTAATATCCAAAATTAATAAAACTTAGTATTCACAAATAGTCCGTCGTTCTTTGGCGGCACTAGATTTAGCAGCATTTTGTCCACGGAAGCGCTAAAACCAGGAGGCCAGTGGAAGAAGCTACAATTAGTTTTTTCCTGTATTTCGGGAATTAAAAGTAAACATTTCTTCTTCATTTCATTGAGTTTATTTATTTAGTGTTTTATTCCCTCAGTACTTCTTATGCTAGAATTTGATAAAAGTAGTTAGGAATCCATCTACTACCGACCTTCAGTGGCTCCGTGGACAATCATTTCTGATGGACTAGTTCAAGTGAGAGTGTTTTGTTGTCATCAAATGTGGTAAAATTCCATCTGGGCAGCGTTGTTGAAGCCCTTCAGCCATAACACGTAGAAACATATCGAAAAGGCTGGGAACTGTTTAGAGATGAGCGTATTTTATCGTATAATTGTAGTTTGGTGCCGTCTGAGACTTTTTTCTTGACTGTGCGAGAAGGAAAATGACCAAATCCACGACATCAGTTCTTTGGTGCCAAAGAGGAAAAGTTTTCTCAAAGCTACCAGAAACAAAGCATTTTCACTTCAGTTTTTCACTAAACATTTCTGCGTTTTTCCCACTGACAAAGCCCCATCCAATAACCGCCTCCTCCCACTACGGGCACCACAAAGCTCCAAAGAACAAACATTCAGAATCAATCACTTGGCTAATTGTCGTTTCTTAAATGTGAGTAAATTGGGCTAATTAGGCATTTTATTGATTTTTAGACAAAAATGGCCTGTTTCAATCAGTTGCTCACATTTCTTTTAATTAGTTCTTTTAATGATTCTGCATTAGCTCCGGAAGCTTCCGTAGTTGGTTCTCTTTGACATTTTAGGGTCCTGAAATCAAAATGACATCTCGTTTGTAAAGTCTTTGACCGAAGCCGCCTGGTGTTTGTGCTGCGCCGTTAATGGTTCATTATGAGCTGTATATATATATAGCTGAATACCAATACTATATATATATATATATATATATATATATATATATATATATATATATATATATATATATATATATATATATATATATATATATATATATATATACTTACATTTATGACACTTCTCATAAATGTGTGACTTTTTTATGAAATTATGCCATTGTTCTCTTTTTTAATAAAATTATTCTCTTAAAATAAGATTTTTCTGATGTAAAATTTTGATTTAATTTTCATAAAATTGTAACACTGTTCTCAAAGATTAATTTTTTTTCTACAAAATGTAAGCCTATATTTCTTATGTGAATTTGCTACTTTTTCTTTGTAAATATCTGATGTTGTTTTGTATAATTTTGACTTTGTTCGCGTAAATGTTTACATTTTCCCTTGTAAATTTACATCTTTATTGGCATTAATTTAAATTTTTTTTTACACAAGACGTTGCCTTCTTATTAAATTAAGTCATATTCTCATAAATGTATTAAAAAATAACCACTTTATTCTTGTAAATGTAAAACATCTTCCTACTAAATCTGTGACTTTATTCTTGTAAATGTATACATTTTATTTTTACAGAAGATTTTAACTTAATTCTCACAAAAGTGTGACTTTTCTTCTCATACATTTTCAACATTGCTGTTTTAAAATGTGATGATTTTGACTTTGTTAAAAAATATTCTCATATATTTGCTGTTTTTCATAAAAGTTATAATATTATTATTGTATCCTGTTTACACTCCAACTTGATTTTCATATTCACTCATTGGGACTTTACGCTGGTAATGTTGCAGCTTTCTTCTCCCAATAGTAGATTTCTTTCTCTCAAACGTGGCCTAAACCTCTGTTGTGTCATAAATATGGTGGTATTTTTCCTTTACCCACCATGTACAGATATTGTTTTTTTTATGTTTGTTTTTTTTATTGTATACTATGTATACATTCACCTAGCTGTATAAAATAAAGTATCAACGCATATGTGCTGATTGGATCCTGGGATCTCATTACCTCACAGGTGTCAAAGCTCAGGAAGACATATTCTTCTGTGTGGCTCAGTCAGACATGTTCGGCCTCTGAACGGCCCTCGTTTGGTGGCGGTGTCTGTTACATCAGATTTCTGCTGCAGCCTGCACTCTTTCATGGTATCAGACAGTCACTTAAGCCCTTTTGCAGCTGAAGCATGACGGCAGATGAAAACACGTTCATTCATCCAGGCTGGTATTCTGCTGATTCAAGCTCCGTTGTCCCGAATGCGCTGGAATAACACACCGGCTGCCCAGTAAGCCTGGCGCATTGTTGGACGGTCGTCTTTTAGACCTGGACCCTGTCACCCCCATGGCCCGAGGGTTCACCGATCCATCCTTTAATTCTCAAAACTAGATCATATGTGTCACAGTGAAATTCAAAGGTCAAACAGACTGCACATGTGCAGAACTGGCTCCCCGACTGCCGCCACCAGGTTTAAGCCTGGATCAGCTCAAGGCCACCCATTACTTTTGTCCTCTACCGGCCAACATGTCCCTTTCACCTCCTCTCGCCACCCTGCCACAACAACATCAGTGAGCCACATTAATTGGCCTGAACTTTGCCTCCTGGATGGTTTTTGGTTTCTGCTGAATGTGAGCTTTAAATGGTCAGTATATTCAGAACATCACGCTCTAAGAGCTCGTAGTAAGCATGAAGTTGGAGGGTCTTGTCTCACAGGCCACTGCTTCAGAGTGGTGCGAAGAGAACTTTTGTCCAGAAATCTCATTATCTGCTTCATACAACAACTCAGCAGTTGTTAAGCCTCTGCCAAGGAATGATAGATACTCATTTAGCTTCCTCCTTCTCCTCTCAAAACAGAGGCATGTTTCTCCATTGAACCACTGCTCAAGCAGCTAATGAGCATGAAGGGTTAAAGTTTCCCAGTGCATGGGAACTGCAGAGGCTTTACATTGGTCCTTGTCTACACTGACTGAACAGCAAAGTCAGAGTGACCAGCGTTACAGAATTAAATGCATTTGGAGAGCTGCAAACAACTGACTGTGGAGTTCACTGACCAAACTCAGGCATTCAGACCTTCACTGAAACACTGCCGGCTTCAGAATAGGAAGTCATATGAAGAAAGAGTTAACAAAATTATGGAAAATGAAAAAAAAAAAATTCTGCATTTCTGTGTAGATGGTTTAAATTCCAAGCTTTTGTCACGTCAGTTTTACTTAATTTATAAGTATAAATCAGTATTTGCATTTTAAGACTTGCACACTTTGCAAAAAAGCTGACAAAAGGTGGAAAAAGGAATTATCCAGGTATTTCAAACAGATGATTGCATCCTTGAAAGTGTGAGTGTTTGAGAAACAAAGGTTTTCTACTTTGTCAAGAGATGTGAAAAAAATAATTGAAATACTTAAAACAATGTTCAAGGACACATTCACTAATGTGTAATAATAACTTTGCTGTAGAGAAAAGAAGCCGCATGTTAACCTTATGCAGAGGAGACATCTCTGGACTTGGAGACATCTGGGATGAACCATCACCATGGAAACATGGGTTGTACTAACTGAGGAGTTCCACAAGGCACCGCATGAGTATTTCAGCTTCCTCAAGTCTACATGCTCCAACTCAGCACCATCTAGTGTTTGTATGCAGATGACACTGATTTATGTTCCCAATCAATACTCCAGATCTGTTTTTTTTTTCACATGCACTGAACCACAGAGGGAAAGAATCCCTCAGACTGTTATCCTCAATATTATGGTCTGGATTGTATCAGAGTCCAAAGTTCATTTCCCCTTTTGTGATGTTGTGCAGCATTAATGAAGAAAAGTATGAGACTTAAGATTTTGGAGCCCCATCTGCTGCCTTCAAGACCACATCTGTTCCAGATCCATCACGGGGCCACAAAAAAAAAAACTCATTTCAGATAGTTCTGAGGGATTTTAACACCCATGGTCAGACTCATTGATGTAATAGCGCCCTTCACGGAACTGATTTTACTTGTATGGGTGTATTAGCATGTTCTGTGGGACTGTTTTTATTTAATATTATTTCTAAGTTAAGGTCTGGTTGATCGTCTTGTGTTTTTTTTGCAGATGGCCGTGGCCTCAGTGCCCCTGCTTCGCTTTCAGAGTCCGAGTCCAAGTCTTTTTCCAGTAGTGTTTGGTTTGGAGTTTTTGGATACGTGTAATTTACCTTGATTTATTATTATTTTTGACCATGATGCATCTATTTTTATGTCGACTTAACCACAAAGGTTAATCAAAGACAAGAAGAAAGGTGTTTTGTCATGTCGGGACGTCCACCTGCATGAACTTTGACCACATGTTGTTTTAATCTTGGCTGTCTTTCCTAATAATTCCTATAAAATGGGAACATATAATTGCATCTGCTTCACTCCCTCAAAGCCAATGTGGTCAACTCCAGCCTTTCAAATCACACCATTTTTGGTTAAGCAGTTATGGCCGAGGTCTTTAAAAGGATCCAGAGGATGACAGATGATTGTGTGCTTCTCAAAGATCTATAGGTGCATGTGTGCTGTGTGCAGCTCTCGACTCTCCGCTACAGGCAGTGGGAGACTGGTTTTTCCATGCAGGGACATGGAATTGTTCAGGAGTCGGGCTTTTTAAGACTTTGTTTTCGTGACAAATGGAGGTGAGCGTAACGCTGCACGTGTGATGTCACGGGCTGTTCCTGGGTGCTGCTGCTAAGTCTCAAGTTCAGATCCAGCAAGATGCAAACATGTGAAAAGTTTTACAAGTGTAAGCTTTCATGTGTAGTGTAGGACATAATAAAGGATCAATCATCTGTCCTAAAAATGAGGTAAACACAACCCCAGATGAACAAAACACAACTTCTTAGACAGCGTCACTGTTTGAAGCCAGGCTGAGCGAAAGGGAGAAGCAGAGCGTGGAAACGAGTCTGCTCTTCATGCCTCTATGGAAATGAAGCCGGTCAGGTGCTGTCCAGACCTCTATAAAAGCTCCAGTTTTTGCTGTTTGCTGCTCAGGTGCTACAACAACCTCAAGGAGGCAAGATATTAGGAAGGATTTCAGAGATGGAGCCATTTGAAGTCCATCATTCAGCCGTCAGAATGATCATTCATAAGTGGAAAACACCTAAACTGACTCAGGAGTGTCAGCAAGTTCACCCCAATGTCAGAATGTGAAATGCTCAGAGAAATTCCATCTCCAACCCTCCAGGCCTCACTGATCATGGTAGATGTTAAAGTCCATGACATCACAATCAGAGGAAGACTGAACCAGGACAGTTTGTTTGGAAGAGAAACCTCTTCTGTCTAACAAGAACATGGAAGCATGCACCTGAACACGCCAGCAGACATCTGGAACATTGTCCTCTGGACAAATGGGACCAAAGTGGACCTTGTTTGGTCCTAATGTCCAGAACCATGTTGGGAGGAAACCAGCAGTAACACCCAGACCTACTGTGAAGCACGGTGGCGGAGGAATGGTGGTCTGGACCTGGACACCTGTCAGTCACCGAATGGACCATGAATTTGGAGACAACTGTGAGGACATCTGCCTGACAGCTGAAGACTGACTGAAACTGCTGAAATTGGGTCTGCAGCAGGTGCAGCTCTTGTTTCTTCTAGTTTTTAATGCTAAACCTATAATGCCTTTGAACAAGTATATGTCACATGACCATCGTTATATGGCAAAATTAAGAAACATATTTCCTTAGACGGATGCAGAAAAAGACGATTCTGCTGTAGCCAGAGCTCTGAGGTTAAAGAATACAGATGGCATCTGGTTCTTGTCATCTCTGACCTCCAACCAGTCCGAGTGTGAAGATTGGGTTGGGTTCTTCAGCCAGACTGGTCTTACGTGAATCTGAACAGCATTGAACCAGATCATAAATCATTTATGCTGAATTTAATCCCATTTTAAACACAAGTGTTTTATATCTGGAGTGATTTGGAGTGGATTCAATTGGACTTTATCGCGCTTGTTTGTTTTATGTAAAATTAGACACAGCAACCAATTTATGTATAATTAGGGGCATGGTCTTTTGATTGACAGCTGACATCATCTTTCGGATAGACAAAACTTCTCTTCCAAACAAAGAAGAAGTTGGTTTTGGACAAATTGTTACGAGTGCCTACCCCTGTTACCATGGCAATAGTCAACAGAAGACAAAGGCAGCAGATGATCATTTACTTTGTCACATGGTCTGGTCATATGACCGACTACGTTACATGCATTGATGCCTGAGACGAAAAAGTGTTTCCATTACAGTGTTGCGCTAAACTGGACAATCGACAGGTCTGAACCCCCCAGTTGTTGTTGACAGTTGTTTTTAATTCTAGCTGTTTCCATTACAGGTTTTCCTTGTCGTATTTAGGTTTTGTGCAGTTCTAGTAGTGGTGGAAACACAGTATGAGATCAAATGTTTCCGGTGTTATTTGGACCTATTCCTCCTGTAAACACGTCTTAAGGTGCTCATCATTTCTACCTGCTGACTCTTGAGGTGGCCGATGCACCCTGGGCAGACGTAAAGCCAAGATATGTGTTTTCTTCTTATCAGCTTCATTCATTTGTTAATATAAGGCACAGACACCATAAGGGGCAGTCTGGTTTGTGCATCCTTAAGTCAGAGACAGTTGGTCATGAGCCCGATGGCCCGTAGATGCTATTTAAATGCTCTGTCTTATGCTTCAACCTCCTTCCACAATGCAGAAGGTTGAAGAGTTTCAGTTAAAAGTCCCGCTGCCGTTGTCTTATTGGCAAACTTAATGTTTGAGGGGGCAAGGCGAGGCAAGGGAAGTTTAAATGTAAGTTAAAATGTAAATAAAAAGCATGATTTACAATGTAAACAAAAGAAAGAAAGAAAAAAGAACAATTGATAAAATCAGTGGTGAAAATATAATCAAGTTTATAAACTCAAGTTTAAAAGTAGAACAGAGCAGATTTGTGTCTTTATTCCACTGCAGCTGAGACCAGGTGAGTCTTCAATAAACTGACTGTTTCAGCTGATCTGAGTGTTTCTGGGAGTTTAATCCAGACATGTGGAGCAGAGAAGATGAAGGAAGCTTCTCCATGTCTGGTTCTGACTCTGGGAACTCATAAAAAACCAGATCCAGATGACCTGAGGGGTCTGGAAGGTTCATAGTGGGTCAGGAGGTCACTGATGGATTTTGGTCCTGGACCATTCAGATCTTTATAGACCAGCATCAGAACTTTAAAGTCTGTCCTCTGATGGACAGACAGCCAGTGTAGAGACCTCAGAACTGGACTGATGTGGTCCAGTTTTCTGGTCTCAGTGAAAACAGGAGCAGCAGAGTTCTGGATGAGCTGCAGGTGTCTAACTGACCTGTGAAGATGGTGTTACAATAATCAAGTCTACTGAAGATGAATGCAGGACTAGTTTCTCCAGGTCCTGCTGAGACATCAGATTTAACCTTGATATATTTTTAACCAGCGGCAGGGTGGTTAGCCCTGTTGCTTCACAGCAAGAAGATTCCTGGTTTGATTTCCAGGCATGTCGGGAGTTCACATGTTCTTCCCGTGCTGTGTAGGTTCACTCCGGGTACTCCACTTCTTCCCACAGTCCAAAAGCATCCATGCAGAGGACATTTTCTGTAAATGTCTAGAACCTGCACATGCTGTGATGTCACAGGGACTCAAAGGACTCATGAGTGTTCTGTGTTACAAACAGGGATCGTGCACAGTCAATGTGAGTTTACATTGGTTTTCTTTTCACATATTTAAGCATCAAAATCCTCCTAATCCATCATGCATTTAAAATACAGCAATAAAAGCTCCTTGTTCTAGTTTTTGATGAAACAGGAAATGACTCACCTCAACACCATGAATATGAGCTTCATGTTTTTCTTTTGTAAGCTTCAAATGAAAATCTAAAAAATTCAAATTCAAATAGGGCAGTTGAAAGAAAGGACAACTCAAATAATAAAAATGTGATGTAAAAACCTAAATGACTAACATACCTAAATGAGAGATCTTCAGATATGCTAAACAGAACATATGTGTTATGTGTATGTCTATGTGTGTGCATAAATATTGGTATGTATTTATAGATAGGTGTGTGCATGTTGGGTATAGATTTATTTGATAGATTTGTGTACATATATTGATACTAGAGTCAAAAACCCCAATGTAATGTCAAAAACCCCAATGCAATGTGGTTTGGGCAGCAGTCGCAGCGGGGTGCCTCGGCGGCCCAATCCCTGGACCAAAACCCTAGCAATGGGGACATGGAATGTCACCTCGCTGGGAGGGAAGGAGCCGGAGCTTGTGCGAGAGGTTGAGAGATACCAGCTAGAGATAGTCGGGCTCACCTCTACGCACAGCCTGGGCTCTGGAACCCAGCTCCTTCAGAGGGGCTGGATGCTCCACTATTCTGGAGTTGCCCACAGTGAGCGGCGACGGGCTGGTGTAGGCCTGCTTATAGGCCCCCAGCTCAGCCACCATGTGTTGGAGTTTACCGCAGTGAACGAGAGGGGTGAGTCCTTGCGCCTTCGGGTCGGGAAAGGTCTCTTACTGTTGTTTGTGCCTACGGGCCGAACAGCAGTACAGAGTACCTGGCCTTCTTGGAGTCTGTGGAAGGGGTACTTGATAGTGCTTCATTGTTCTACTAGGGGACTTCAATGCCCACGTGGGCAATGACAGTAAAACCTGGAGGGGGGTGATTGGGAGGAACGGCCTCCCTGATCTGAACCCGAGTGGTGTTCTGTTATTGGACTTCTGTGCTAGTCACGGTCTGTCCATAACAAACACCATGTTTGAGCATAAGGGTGTTTATCAGTGCACGTGGAACGAGGACACCCTAGGCCGGAGGTCAATGATTGACTTCATTGTCGTTTCATCTGACCTGCGGCCGCATGTCTTGGACACTCGGGTGAAGAGAGGGGATGAGCTGTCAACTGATCAAACACCTGGTGGTGAGTTGGATACGTTGGCAGAGGAGGAAGCGGGACAGACCGGGCAGACCCAAACGTATTGTGAGGGTCTGTTGGGAACATCTGGCCGAGCCCTCGGTCAGGAAGGTATTCAACTCACACCTTCGAGGGATTCCGAGGGAGGCTGGGGACATTAAGTCAGAGTGGACCACGTTCTGCTCTTGGTCACAGATCCTGTTTCGAAAACATGTTTTCGAACCAGGGAAAACCGTTCCCAGGACATGTTATCATAATAACAAAACCTTTCCCAGACACTAACGAACAACTTGAAAAACATCTTATATAACCATGTTTGGTCAGATCAGGACAACTAACAACAATTTTCCTTACATTCCACCCCTTGGCCTGATCTGACCAACACTTTCAGTTCTGAAAATAGTGACCGTTATGACCAAACCCATCCAAAACAAACCATTGTCGTCCATGTCGAGGGTGTTCAAACTCCCAGTAATGTTCAGCGGTAGTTGTTACTGCACAGTCAAGGAGTCCCATTCGAGATAGAAAGGTCTGCTCCCTATTAATGTAGTGTCCACTTACCCAATACATATAATGCCAATGGTGTCCTGGTACACTCAGGTCTATAGTTATTTCAAAGTGTTCTAGGCCAAACCACCCGTCTTTTACGTATAGCATGATTTTCATGTTAAGGCAGCATGATATAGAGTACAGGTTAAGTCTTGTTTCACCCGTCTGACATAAAAACAAGTTAATACATTGCATAGCGTAAGCACGACAATAATACTCATTAAAACCAATAAAGGGGGCACAATATATGTCCGTGCTGACACAGACATTCCTGAGAAGATATCCCACCAATGATGAGCTGAGTCTTGTTGTATCATCTTGGCGGCATGCAACACCCTTCCATGAGCCACAACGGTGGACATGAGTAGTCTGGAAACGTTGGACCTATGAGATTGTAAAATGTGATTTAGTTACGTAGATCGATTCAGTGCCCCTCTAAACCGATCCAGGGAAACATGCCAGGGCATATGGAGAATACTCCATCGCACCTGACTAAGTCGGTGGTCAGAACTGTAATTAGTCAAGTAATAGGTCTCGTTATTCCAGTGCCACACGTGAACTCCATGGAGGTATCCAGTATAGGGCGTCCCAGGCAATAACGGATGGCTATGCATTGTTGTTACACAGAGGGTATGGGGTCCTGTCTGCCATAGCATGTCTCGCGGTGGTTCTACAAACCATTCACACATTGCCTGTACCTTGGTTAAACATGGTTCTTGATATGCATCTCTAGTCACACAAGCCATCCCTTTATCAGGGATGTCACACATTTGTAAATCACAAGTGTGATTGGTCTGGGGACTGAACCAATCACCCCGTGTTTTCAAAAACCAGTATCCGGTTTCAGTGATTACAGGTAACACATAAAACCTACACACAGTCAAAGGTTTTGCGACATTCAGTTGTAACCAATGTCCTATACACATTGACTCATTACATTTCGTCTTTTCAGGATGGAGCTGCAACCACCAATCTGCAGAGATGTTCCACATCCTTCGCCATTCATTAGGATTGTTGGTAGTAACAGCCCTGATGAAACGCTCATGTTGTAATTTCATATCAACGATGCACACGTTACACACAGTCATAATTAAAGCTCTTGTCCTGTTGGTAAGAACATCCGCAGTTAGATTCCACATCTCAGTATTCCATGTTAAGGTTTGCAGGAGTGTTTGAGCAGCCTCTTGTTGTGTCCAAACAGCAGAGGGCATCCATAGTCCAACCTGTTGTATTCCCATTGACATCTGTTGCCCGGTGTTCGAAAGCATAGTTCTAATCACCGCTCCATCAATCGTGTTAGACAGATCATCACAGTTCCCGTTCCCCACAGTTCCAGCAAAGTATCATACCACGCTCTCCTGCGTCGCTGGGGACAGTTAGGCAATTTTGGAAACAACACTTTCCATTGTACATCCACAAGTTGTATTCGATTTCTCGGGCAGGTAAAGCTATCCTGTGTCCTTGGCCGGGTAACATTGCGCCATCCTACCACGTCTGGTTGATGCACTGTAGTCATCTGGACAGCTGGCGTTGCTGCCACCTGACAGGAGGAATCGCCGCTGATCCACCCCAGGGCAACAAGAGCAAGGAGGGTAGGGGCCTAGGAACCTGCACTGCCAGTACACCGGTTGTTGTCATCAGTCCGTCCAATCAACAATCTCCACGGGAACATGCCTAAAAGAGAGTTAATGCTTAGAAACACAAAGACAACAGAGTATTAGTTTTCTCTCAAATAGTATTTTGACACAAGTCCTTGCTGCAGATACAGTGTCATTCCTGCCAAAACATCCATTCCCAAAATCCACTCCTTCACTGGAGTAATGATAACTGAATCTTATATAACCATGTTTAGTCAGATCAGGACAACTACCTTACATTCACCCCTTGGCCTGATCTGACCAACACTTCCAGTTCTGACTCTTTCATTAGCATTTGTCAACTTGGTAGCTTTTCCAACAACAACATTGTTGGAGACTACGGGTCCTTTAAATCGATGAACTGATTTCTTCCAATAAATATCTACTTTGACATGGGGTCGTATATCATCAGTAGACCAATTTTGGGATCGAAGTTGTGGGGGCTCGGCCTTCATCCTAGTACCTTCCGACCTTTCCTCCTCAGCACTAGAGTCATCTGACTCCTCCCTGTCTGCTGGAGGGCGGTGCTTAGGGCGTGCCCCCCGGTGTCCCTCCGAGCACTCAGCAGGGAGCGCAGACGGACAAGAGGAGGGGCATAATTGTTTAAGCAGTTGCATCATTTCACTAATTTCAGAAAAACAATGTACTTTTAACCCCTTCTGTACACACCGCTCTCTCAATTCTTCTGTTGGTAATCCATCAATTTCTCTGGAAGGAACTCCGACCTTAATTAGAGCTCCCTACAACTCCCTTCGAGAGGGGCCAGAACCAGACCGTGGGGGTCGTTTCCGGGAAGGGGGCTGGGTTGCGCCCTGGCGGGGTGCATCCCATTCCCCAAGAGAACCCAAATCCGCAATCATGCTTCTTAATTCGCTCATCGAGCGATCAGTGGACCCCAACATTAATGTCAAAATCAAGGATTTGTACTGAGGTAGTGCAGTTTTTATCATCAGATCTCGTACAGGTTTTGGGACAGATAGCGCGGTGAACTCCTCCACCATCCCTAGTACTAACACTTCGCGGACGCAAAGCCTCACCATACGCTGTATTCCTTCTTTCAGCCGATGCCACATTCGGTCCAAAGGAGGCCAGTCAGTGGGCAGGGGATACTGCTGTTTTACTGCTTCTGCATACAGACCTAGAACTGAAACCATGTCTCCACCTGCGCGTCTCACCAGTTGTCTGTAATTTGCATTTACCCCTGCATCCTCGGATAAACCAGCAAACCTCGGACTGTCCCCTTCGTCCACCTCAGCTTGTGAACCCCCCTCGTCCATCAAGCGAGTCAACCATAAGTCTAGTGGTTCTTCTGGCTTTTGGCTGAAGCGCCTCACCAGATGGACCAGTTCCTCTGGGGTATAGTCCTCCAATGTCCTAGATATCTCAGGCTGAGCCTGTTCTTCCTCTACCATGATAGGCTGACCATGCTCATCCACTAATGCTCGCCCATCTTTCACCATAACCTGACAGCTAATAGGGGGCACAAGGCGTTGCAGCCTGTGCCGCCTCACCACCGGGTTGGCTTTCAGCGGAGGACCAGACCACTCATCAAATTCACCTCCATTGTCGGAGTCACCCCAGATGTTACCACCCCACCTCTCGGGATCCCAATCATTCTCTCCACTCATGTGTCTGGCCACGAAAGACCGCACCTGCGCTGCGTCTGCATGGTGAGGTTTTTTACGTCGCTGTCTCCAATTTCTCTTGGAGACGTGAGCAACAGACCGCTCGGCTAACGCCGTCAGCTGGTCATGTCGACATTGTAATAAACAGAGCTGATCTGTCTTTAACGAGCAGTCAGCTTGAGCTTCTGTCAACTGCCGCTTTTGCTGTAACATCTCAGCTTTTAACTGGTCATTCTGTGTGCTCATTCTCTGCCATGCTTCAGCGCATACCCACATCCGCCGCTGTCCTCCCCCCATCAGAGCCTTTGGCGTGACGTGAATGCCTGACAGCACCTTCAACACCACACCTGGAGATCCGTCACCAACCAGGTCCTGCCATACCTCAGATCGTCCGCCTCCATTGCGCAGGCATAAAGCAACGTCTCTCCATTTGCTTTCGTCCCAACCCGGGACACAACAGCAGAGGAGCCGTCTGGCTCTTTCGGCTCATCACTCTTTTTCTTATTTCGCTTAAACATGGTTTCTGTGTATATCCTCCGTTAATCTCTAGGTTCATGACGCCAAATGTTTTGTGAAATTTTCTAGGTTCGTCGGAGGTAGGGTACACAGAAAACACACACAGACTATGATGCTAGAATACATGTGTCTTTTTATTCCCCGCAGAGCATAGCACAAGCAATCACTTTGGTTATATAGGTGAAGCATACATAAAGAATATCATAAATGCATTTCACACACACAAAATCACACTTATTGTGATTCTAGAATAAAAGTGTCTTTCACTTTGGTTAAATGCATTCCTCACACTTACTATGATGCTAGGATAAATGTGTCTTTTATCCCCCGCAGAGCATAGCACAGGCAATCACATAGGTGAAGCATTTCTCTCATTTCTCTTACCCAGTCCTGAACAGTCCCGAAATGAGTTTCCTCCGCAGGGTGGCTGGGCGCTCCCTTAGACATATGGTGAGAAGCGCAGTCATCCGGAGTGAGCTCGGGGTTGAGCCGCTACTCCTTCACATCGAGAGGAGTCAGCTGAGGTGGCTTGGGCATCTGTATAGGATGCATCCTGGACGCCTCCCTAAAGACGTGTTCCAGGCATGTCCCACTGGGAGGAGGCCCCGGGGAAGACCCAGGACACGCTGGAGAGACTATGTCTCTCGGCTGGCTTGGGAATGCCTCGGGGTCCCCCGGAAGAGCTGGAAGAAGGGTCTGGGGTGAGGGAGGTCTGGGCATCCCTGCTTAGACTTCTGCCCCTGCGACCCGGCCCCGGATACGCGGAAGAAGATGGATGAAAAAAAATGAACTAGTGTCAACATTGTTATGCTTTACACAATGGTTTTGACGTGTCTCAAATGAATCAATAAAATGAAACGAAATGGAAATCTAGTAAGGAAAAGACTTTTTTTTTTCATTTTTTTTAGAAAAAAAAGAGGAAAAAAAAAAGGGGGGAAAAAAGGGACATTGTGACACATCGAGTCAATAATCTCCTCAATGCATTTACCAAGAGCCTGTGCAGGCCTCGATCTCCAGGTGACATTGTAATATTTATCTATTTGTCATCTGCATAGCTGTGGTAGTTTATTTTGTTGTTTATAATCTGTGCCAGTGGGAGCATGTACATGTTAAACAGAAGAGGTCCCAGGATGGAACCTTGGGGAACTCCACACGTTATTCTTGTCTGCTGGGAGGTTTATTTGTACAGCATCTATAAGACAATTCAAATGTTTTACATAAAAACATTTTTTAAAAATGCATTAAAAAGTAAGAGTTCAAAAGCAGAAATTAAAGACAGACAGACAAAAGTTGAAAAGAATTAATTAAATTAAATGCAAGAAATAAAGGTTTTAGTGCATTGTGAGAGGTAAATAAAAAGGTCTTCAACCTTGACTTAAAACAAATGAGTTTCAGATGCCATGATGCATTTTGGGGAGTTTGTTCCACAGGCGAGGAGCATAACAGCTGAACGCTGCCTCACCATGTTTGGTTCTAACTCTGGGTCCAGAAAGTAGGCATGGCCCTGATGACTTGAGGGTTCTGGTTGGTTTATCATGGACCAGGAGATCCGAGATGTATTTTGTCTTGAGACCATTTAGAGATTTACAAACCAGCAGCAGGATTTTAACATCTGTTCTGGGACAGACAGGAACTCAGTGTAAAAATCTATGACCTGGAGTTATGTGGTCCAGTCTCTGGTCTTAGTGAGGACTCGGGCAGCAGCGTTCTGGACTAACTGCAGCTGTTTGGCTGTTTTAGGGACCTGTAAGAACAGTGCTACAGGTGTCCAGTCTACTGAAGGTAAAAGCCTGGACAAGTTCTTCTAAGTCCTGCTGAGACACCAGTCCTTCAATCCTCCAAATGTTCTTTAGGAGGTAACAGGCTGAATTCACTACTGTCTTAATGTGGCTGGTAAAGTTCAGGTCTGAGTCCAGAACCAGTCTCAGGTATCTGGTTTGGCTGTTGGTTTTAGTTTTACTGCTTGAAGCTGAGTGCTGACGTTTAATATTTCTTTCTTGGCTCCAAACACTGTTATTTCTGTCTTGTCTTCATTTAACTGAAGAAAATTCTGGCACATCCACTCTTTAATTTGATCAATGTTTGAATTAATTTATAGTCTCCTGGTGAGATGGTTGTATAGATTTGTGCGTCATCTGTGTAGTTATGGTAACACATTTTGTTATTTTTCATAACTTGAGCAAGTGGGAGCATATAGACATAAACAACAGAAGCCCCAGAACTGAACCTTGAGGAACTCCACATGGTATTTTTGTTAATTTGTAGTTACCTAAAGACATCAAATAGTCCCTGTCTATTAGACAGGACTCCAACCACACAAGTGCTCTGCCTCAAAGTCCCTCCCAGTTCTTCAACCGGTCTATCAACATGTTCTGGTCGACCGTGTCGAATGCAGCACTGAGATCCAGAAAGACTAAGACTGAAATGTTGCAAGAACATTCTGAGAACATTACTTCTAAGTTGCAGGAACGTTCCCTGAAGGACTTTATACAGGTTGCTGTAACGTTATTATGGAACATTATTCTGACGCTTATAGAAAGCCTGCTTTTGATTACATGTTTGGTTTCTTGAATTCTGCATGTTCTCCTGACATTACTTATGTGACGACCTTCAGGCAACCTCTGCAGAATGTTCCCTTTAGGTAACTTTAAAATGACCAATAGCAAACCTTTGAAAAACCTCATGATGTTATCATTTCCTAAGCATTTCTAATCTTTTTGCCACAACTGAAAATTAGTGCTTCTTTTTTAGACATGAATGAATGAATGAATGAATGAATGAATGAATGAATGAATGAATGAATGAATGAATGAATGAATGAATGAATGAATGAATGAATGAATGAATGAATGAATGAACAGGCCAACATATACATATACATATATCTGTAGCTGAAGTTCTGCAGCAGTTTTTAAGATGGTCCCAGAAGTACCTTTTTGTTTTCAGCACATGAATTCCACTTTTATTTTTTTTCATTTTTTTATTTATTTGTTTTTTTGCCCTTGTTTGCACATATATTAATGGTTTTATACCAGGTTGGTAGAACCTGAAAGTTATATATATGTATTTTAATCTTGCAAATGAGGTTTTTTTTTAAAATTTTAAATATATATATATATATATATATTTTTTTTTTAAATATATATTTATTTATTGATTTTTTTTATTTTATTTATTTATTTATTATTTATTTATTGATTTTTTAAATTTTATTTATTTATTTATTATTTATTTATTGATTTTTTTTTAATTTTTTTTTTGGCAGTGAATTCCACTTTTAGAGAGAATTGCAGAATTCCTTGCAGCAGCAGTTTGGGCTTCCTGCGCCAACTCATTTCTATCAAAAATGAAAGTTTAAAAACCCACAACCCTCAGAGGCAAACACAAATCATCAACAAGGCGGGTTTAAAATAAATAATGCTGATTTAAAAAGAGTTATTTAAAAACATGTTTTTTGGGGTTTTTTCATTAATGGCTCATCAACATTTAACTTGTCTGTTTCAATTTAAAGAGCATGGTTTGATGTACATAAAAACAAACAACATCATGGGAACATTTGCATAGAAAACTGCACCACTGGAGGAAGATAGGAGGGGGAAGCGGTGCACCTGCAGCACCTGCACCTGTACGATGATGGTGGTACTGGACTTCGGTTCTTGTTGAGCTACGACTCAGCTAACTGCAGCCCTGGGTTCCCCAGAGCTTTGTCACGGCTGGTGGAGGCACAGGCACAGTCAGTCAGTCTGAAAGGGTGCAGGCCATCATGGAGGTTGGCTCAGTGGGTGGAGCTGGCTGCGTAGTGGGCGGAGCCTGCTGCCTGCAGTGCCTGCTGCTTCCCAGGCTAGCAGCCCAGGGGTAGCTCTTTGGTTGGCATACAGATGTTTGTTTGTGAAATGATTACCTCATCACTGCTACGGCCTTTGGGTGTTTTAGACTCCATTACATCCAAAATTACAAGAAACAGCTGCAGACCGCCGCCAGTGTCTCACTGCCAGACTCAGACTGCGTCCCTCATAGTTACACCTCAGTACACGCTGATGGAGGTCAGACATTACAGCACCCAACTTAGATCTCGTTGTTCACCACAAAGACAAATAAAATAAATAAAAGAATACTAAATTGGGGGTTTTCCAGCTCTCACATGGATCTAAGTTGCCATGGAAAGGCTGCAAAATAAGGGCCGGGTTGGTGAAGTAGTCTCCTAATGCCTCATGCCGGGGCTGTGATGTGAAACAGCAAACCAAACAAGAGACAGTCACCAGATCTTTACAAGGCCTGTTGTGGAGTTTTACGGTTTTTATAACTGTAATAACAATTTTACAAATGTCTTTACACTTTGTCATGTGTGATTAATTTCATAAGCATTTCCAAAAAACTGTTTTGTTGGTGTGCTGTAAGTGCACAAGAGTCACGCTGAACTCAAGCTAAGAGGTTCATAAAAATGAGCCGCCCCTCTGGATCAGTCCTGCTGTCCCGCCAAACCCCCAACAGCGGCTGGCTCACTCGCCTGCAGAAACGTTAAACACTTTTAATGCTTGCTTGCTCTCATAACAAAAAAAAAAAAAAGCTTTTCTGTAATCTGAAGGACGTGTAAGCAATGGATTGCAAGAATTTGCTGAAGATGCCAGCAGACTTTGATCCCACACACCAGCCTCTTCTCTGCTTTGGCCAACAGCTGCATGTTCAATCTGTGGACTTGAAGCAAATGTTGTAAAGAAGAAGTGTTGAACTGGTAGAGGTTGGAGAGGATGTAGAAGAAGAGATGAGGAGAAAAGTGAAGGCTGTTCCTCAGCTTCAGCGCTGCTGACTGTCATTGTGTGAATGCGTGCAGAGAGCCCTCATGCTTTTAATCACAACATGCTGTGTTTGCTTTACAAGTTTACACTCCAAAAATTCACTTCAGCTCACACTGATGAGACTTTCTCATGGGAGGAGAATAACAAAATAAGGCTATTTAAGAATTTTATTGCACTAGACTAATGTAAAAACAACCATGTAAAAACAACCATGTAAAAACAACAACACACTAGTACTCCTCTACTGCAGAAAACCACTGATGCAGCTTTTTTTTGCTGTTGCAGTAGCTGACTGCAGAACTTAACAGCTGCGGCGGGAGTTAACCGCTACAGTGGGAGATAACCGCTACAGTGGGAGATAACCGCTACAGTAAGAGATAACCGCTACATTAAGAGATAACCGCTACAGTAAGAGATAACCGCTACAGTGAGAAATAAACGCTACAGTGGGAGATAACCGCTACAGTGGGAGATAACCGCTACAGTGGGAGATAACCGCTACAGTAAGAGATAACCGCTACAGTAAGAGATAACCGCTACAGTAAGAGATAACCGCTACAGTGAGAAAAAAAAGCTACAGTGGGAGATAACCGCTACAGTGGGAGATAACCGCTACTGCGGGAGTAAAAGTCTACAGTGGGAGATAACCGCTACTGCGGGAGTTAACCGCTACAGTGGGAGATAACCGCATAACCGCTACAGTAAGAGATAACCGCTACAGTAAGAGATAACCGCTACAGTGGGAGATAACCGCTACAGTGGGAGATAACCGCTACAGTGAGAGATAACCGCTACAGTGGGAGATAACCGCTACAGTAAGAGATAACCGCTACAGTAAGAGATAACCGCTACAGTGAGAGATAACCGCTACAGTGAGAAATAAACGCTACAGTGGGAGATAACCGCTACAGTGGGAGATAACCGCTACAGTGGGAGATAACCGCTACTGCGGGAGTAAAAGTCTACAGTGGGAGATAACCGCTACTGCGGGAGTTAACCGCTACTGCGGGAGTAAAAGTCTACAGTGGGAGATAACCGCTACTGCGGGAGTTAACCGCTACAGTGGGAGATAACCGCATAACCGCTACAGTAAGAGATAACCGCTACAGTAAGAGATAACCGCTACAGTGGAAGATAACCGCTACAGTGGGAGAAAACCGCTACAGTGAGAGATAACCGCTACAGTGGGAGAAAAACGCTACAGTGGGAGTTAACCGCTACAGTGAGAGATAACCGCTACAGTGGGAGATAACCGCTACAGTCAGATATAACCGCTACAGTGGGAGTTAACCGCTACAGTGAGAGATAACCGCTACAGTGGGAGATAACCGCTACTGCGGGAGATAACCGCTACAGTAAGAGATAACCGCTACAGTAAGAGATAACCGCTACAGTGAGAGATAAACGCTACAGTGGGAGAAAACCGCTACTGCGGGAGTTAACCGCTACAGTGGGAGATAACCGCTACTGCGGGAGTTAACCGCTACAGTGGGAGATAACCGCTACAGTAAGAGATAACCGCTACAGTGAGAAATAAACGCTACAGTGAGAGATAACCGCTACAGTGGGAGATAACCGCTACAGTGGGAGATAACCACTACTGCGGGAGTAAAAGTCTACAGTGGGAGTTAACCGCTACAGTGGGAGATAACCGCATAACCGCTACAGTAAGAGATAACCGCTACAGTGGGAGATAACCGCTACAGTCAGATATAGCCGCTACAGTGGGAGTTAACCGCTACAGTGAGAGATAACCGCTACTGCGGGAGATAACCGCTACAGTAAGAGATAACCGCTACAGTGAGAGATAAACGCTACAGTGAGAGATAACCGCTACTGCGGGAGTTAACCGCTACAGTGGGAGATAACCGCTACAGTAAGAGATAACCGCTACAGTAAGAGATAACCGCTACAGTGAGAAATAAACGCTACAGTGGGAGATAACCGCTACAGTGGGAGATAACCGCTACAGTGGGAGATAACCGCTACAGTAAGAGATAACCGCTACAGTAAGAGATAACCGCTACTGCGGGAGTTAACCGCTACAGTGAGAGATAACCGCTACAGTGGGAGATAACCGCTACAGTAAGAGATAACCGCTACAGTAAGAGATAACCGCTACTGCGGGAGTTAACCGCTACAGTGGGAGATAACCGCTACCGTAAGAGATAACCGCTACTGCGGGAGTTAACCGCTACAGTGGGAGATAACCGCTACCGTAAGAGATAACCGCTACAGTGAGAGATAAACGCTACAGTGGGAGATAACCGCTACAGTGGGAGATAACTGCTACAGTGGGAGATAACCGCTACAGTGAGAGATAACCCCTACAGTGAGAGATAACCGCTACAGTGGGAGATAACCGCTACAGTGAGAGATAACCGCTACAGTGAGAGATAACCGCTACAGTGGGAGATAACCGCTACAGTGAGAGATAACCGCTACAGTGAGAGATAACCGCTACAGTGGGAGATAACCACACACTCACTATGTACAAACAACAACATACTTTTACTATGTACAAACAAAACACACTGCCACTATGTAAACACAAAAACACAATCACTATGTAAACACAAAAACACACTCACTATGTAAACACAAAAACACACTTTCAATATGTACGAACAACAACACACTCACTATGTAAACACAACAACACTCTCTCACTATGTACAAACAAAAGCAGTCCCACTATGTACAAACAAAAACACAATCTCACTATGTACAAACAACAACACACTCCCACCATGTACAAACAAAAACACAATCTCACTATGTAAAATAGAAAAAATGACAATCTTACTATGTACAAACAACAGTTCACTCTTACTATGTACAAACAACAATACACTTTCAATATGTACAAACAACACACTTTCACTGTGTACAAACAACAACACACTTTCAATATGTACAAACAACAAAACACTCACTATGTAAAAACAACAACACACTCAATATGTAAACACAACAACACACTTTCAATATGTACAAACAACAACACACACTCACTATGTACAAACAACTACACACTCACGATGTACAAACAACAACATACTTTCACTATGAACAACAAAACACACACTTACTATGTACAAAAAAACACTCTCACTGTGTACAAACAACAACACACACTCACTATGTACAAACAACAACATACTCAAACTATGTACAAACAACAACACACTCACTATGTACAATCAACAACACACTTTCACTGTGTACAAACAACACATACTCACTATCGACAAACAACAACACACTTTCACTATGAACAAACAACAACACACACTCACTATGTACAAACAACAACACACTTTCACTATGAACAAACAACAACACACACTCACTATGTACAAACAACAACACACTCAAACTATGTGCAAACACCAACACACTCTCACTATGTACAAAAAACACACACTCATTATGTATAAACAACAACATACTTTCACTATGTACAAACAACAACACACTTTCAATATGAACAAACAACAACACACTTTTAATATGTACAAACACCAACACACTAAAACTATGTACAAACACCAACACACTCTCACTATGTACAAAAACACATAGTCACTATGTACAAACAACAACACACTCTCACCATGTACAAACAACAACACACTCTCACTATGTACAAACACCAACACACTCTCACTATGTACAAACAACAACACACTTTCACTATGAACAAACAACAACACACTCACTATGTACAAACACTAACACACTCTCACTATGTACAAACAACAACACACTCAAACTATGAACAAACAACAACACACACTCACTATGTACAAACAACAACATACTTTCACTATGTACAAACAACAACACACTCTCACAATGTACAAACAACACACACTCACTATGTATAAACAACAACATACTTTGTACAACCCACAAAAAAAACACACATTCACTGTGTACAAACAACAAAACAGTCTCACTGTGTACAAACAACAACACACTCTCACTATGTAAAAACAACAACACACTTTCAGTATCACAATGTCACTAACCTCTACAGCAGGAGTTCAATTCAATTTTTATTTATATAGCCACTATTACAACACAAGTTATCTCTAGGTGCCTTCCAGAGACCAGAACATGACCCCCGACCAATTATTACATAAACAATGGCAGGTAAAAACTTCCCTAGTGGAAAAAAAAACTAATCCAGACAGTGGCAAGGAAAAACTCCCCTTTAAGAGGGAAGAAACCTGGATCAGGACCTGGATCATAAGGGGGGACCCTCCTGCAGAAGGCCAGCCGGGTAGAGCAAGAAATAAGAAAGAATAGAGATATAGAGACACCGTCAAAGGTACAAGACAGGATACAATAGTAACTATCATCAGTACTCCAATTAGACTTCTGTGTATATGGGTAATATGGATAGATGGTGATACAAGGGGATGAGGACTGCAGGTCGGGATGTCAGCAAATATCCAACAGACATCCATACAGACAGGTGAAGGTAAATACTGGGATGGTCAGAGGTGGAACTGCAGCCGCAGGACATGCACAGAATAGAAGAAGAAAACTACAAGAACAATGGGACAAAATGTTGAATTGGATTCTAAATTTTACAGGGAGCCAATGGAGGGAAGCTAAAACTGGAGAGACGTGGTCTCTCTTGTTGGTTCCTGTCAGCACTCGCGCTGCTGCATTTTGGATCAGCTGGAGGCTGTTAAGAGAATTACTTGGACATCCAGCCAACAACACGTTACAGTAATCTAGTCTAGAAGATACGAACGCATGAATTAGTTTTTCGGCATCACTCTGCGAGAGGATGCGCCTGATCTTTGCGATATTACGGAGGTGGAAAAACGCGGTTTTACAAACCTGATTAATATGCTGTTTAAATGACAAATCCTGATCGAATATAACGCCAAGGTTTCGCACAGTTTTACTGGAGGTCATCGCAACACCATCTAATCCCTTCCTAAGGTGTTTGGACCACAAATAACAACCTGTTTTATCAGAATTTAGTAGCAAAAGATTTCTGGACATCCAGTCCTTGATGTCCTTAATAAACATCTGAAGTTTGTCTGATGGTTCTGTTTCATCTTCATAGACAAATACAGCTGCGTATCATCAGCATAAAAGTGAACATTAATGCCGTGGTTCCGGATAAAACTTCCCAAGGGCTGCATGTATAAACTGAACAAGATTGGCCCTAGCACTGAACCCTGCGGGACACCATAACAGACCCTTGTCTGTACGGAAGAAACCTCATGAACATGAACAAACTGGAATCTATCAGACAGATATGATTTAAACCAATCTAGAGCTGTCCTTTTAATCCCAACAACATACTCTAGCCTCTGCAGTAAAATGCTGTGATCTATAGTATCAAAAGCAGCGCTGAGGTCCAGCAGAACCAGTATGGACACTAACCCATTATCTGAGGTCCAGCAGAACCAGTATGGACACTAACCCATTATCTGAGGTCCAGCAGAACCAGTATGGACACTAACCCATTATCTGAGGCCATAAGAAGGTCATTCGAGACTGGAACCAGTGCTGTTTCTGTACTTTTGTACTTTTGTTAAACTTTTACAAATTCAAAACACACACTTACCTTGTTACTGCTCATCGTTGGTATTAACCCCCAGGTATCTCCCAGGTATCTCTCAAGTATCTCCCAGGTATCTTCCAGCTATCTCCCAAGTATCTTCCAGGTATCTCCCAGGTATTTTCCAGGTATCTCCCAAGTATATTCCTCAGCTATTTCCCAGGTATATTCCTCAGGTATCGCCCAAGTATCTTCCAGGTATCTCCCAGGTATCTCCCAAGTATCTTCCAGCTATGTCCCAGGGAAATCCCTCATGTATCTGATCGGCATCTACCAGGTTTCCACCAATTATCTTCCAGCTATCTCCAAGGGAAATCCCTCTTGTATCTCCCAGGTATCTTCCAGGTATCTATCTGGTATCTCCAGAGGGGATTTAGAGATCTAAGGTATCTTCCAGGAATCTCTCAGGTATCTCCCAGGTATCTTTCAGATATCTCCCAGGTATCTCCCAAGTATCTTCCAGGTATCTCTCAGGTATCCCCCAAGTATCTTCCAGCTATTTCCCAGGGAAATCCCTGCCATATCTCCCAGGTATCTATCAGGTATCTCCCAGGTATCTTCCAGGTGTCGATCTGGTATCTCCCAAGTATCTCCCAGGTATCTCCAGGCTATCTTCCAGCTATCTCCCATGTATCTCCCAAGTATCTTCCAGCTATCTCTAAGGGAAATCCCTCACGTATCTGCCAGGTATCTTCCAGGTATCTACCTGGTATCTCCCAGGTATCTTCCAAGTATCTTCCAGGTATCTCCCAGGTATCTCCCAAGTATCTTCCAGCTATGTCCCAGGGAAATCCCTCATGTATCTGATCGGCATCTACCAGGTTTCCACCAATTATCTTCCAGCTATCTCCAAGGGAAATCCCTCTTGTATCTCCCAGGTATCTTCCAGGCATCTATCTGGTATCTCCAGAGGGGATCTTAGAGATCTAAGGTATCTTCCAGGAATCTCTCAGGTATCTCCCAGGTATCTTTCAGATATCTCCCAGGTATCTCCCAAGTATCTCCCAAGTATCTTCCAGGTATCGCTCAGGTATCCCCCAAGTATCTTCCAGCTATTTCGCAGGGAAATGCCTGCCATATCTCCCAGGTATCTATCAGGTATCTCCCAGGTATCTTCCAGGTGTCGATCTGGTATCTCCCAAGTATCTCCCAGGTATCTCCAGGCTATCTTCCAGCTATCTCCCATGTATCTCCCAAGTATCTTCCAGCTATCTCTAAGGGAAATCCCTCACGTATCTGCCAGGTATCTTCCAGGTATCTACCTGGTATCTCCCAGGTATCTTCCAGGTATATTCCAGGTATCTTCCAGGTATCTTCCAGGTATATTCCAAGTATCTCTCAGTTATCTGCCAGGTATCTTCCAGGTATCTTCCAAGTATCTCTCAGTTATCTCTCAGGTATCTCCCAGGTATCTTCCAGGTATCTTCCAGGTATATTCCAGGTATCTTCCAGGTATATTCCAAGTATATCTCAGTTATCTCTCAGGTATCTTCCAGGTGTCTTCCAGGTATATTCCAGGTATCTTCCAGGTATATTCCAAGTATCTCTCAGGTATCTCCCAGGTATCAGGTATCATTCATTGGTACAATGCTACAATGGCAAACCAAAATGTCCCACTATGTGAATAAAAAAACTACAGTGGTGGAATAAACTGGATATGTAAACATGGCTAAACATGAGATTAAGGCTTTTCAACTCAGCACTGATTACAAGCCTGATGATTTCACCCATCTTTAGTCCGGAGGATGTGGTGTCCACGACGTCCAAAAAGAGTTTAAGATTTTGAGTCATCGGACTACAGGAGTGTTTATCAATTTACTTTCAGAGAACTTAAACCTGCATTTAAGGAGCAAACACGACCTGTGTTCTGGAAGTGTTCATGAGTGAAATTTTTCAGATGTGTGTCTACTTGAAGAAGAGTACTTTGGTGGCTTTCTGTGGTTTTGTTGCAAACCTGTAAACTCATCAGCAGGCAGACTTGGGCCTATTCTGGACAACTTTTGCCACCCTTAGTTCTGTTACAGCATTGGCAGCAGAACCAGATGTCATGAACTGGCTTTGGCATGGATTCTGTCAAAGGCACATGGCGAAAGCTGATTTGGAGCAGGTCTGGTGGGTATGTGGCGGAGTTTGGGCTGCCACACTCACCCTGAATAAACAGCCTCATTCTCAACTTTGGCCCAAAGAAAACATTTGGGTCATGTTTGGGTCAAACATTCTTTGGTATGTGAACCATTTACTAGTGCTGCTGTCGTCTACTGTGAAAAAAATTTATGAATCAATGAAACTTCTGGAGTTATTTCTATTGCTAGCAGGTTAATTAAATTTAAATGATTTTATGTGACTATTGCATGAACTAACTTCTGGAAGCTGCTTTTTCCAGCACAGAACTAACTGAAAAAATGGTAAAAGAAAGACAAATTTTAAAATTATTTTACAAAAGAACATGATACTTCAGGTTGGAAACTGAAGATATTCATTTTGTTGAGGTTCCATCATGCAACTTGCAATCTGATGTTTCTTCAGTTTTACTATCAATCTGATCGTTTATCAGGTTTATTATCAATCTGTTTGTTTATCAGGTTTATTATCGATCTGATCGTTCATCAGGTTTATTATCAATCTTATCGTTCATCAGGTTTATTATCAATCTGATCATTTATCAGGTTTAACATCAATCTGATCATTCATCAGGTTTATTATCAATCTGATCATTTATCAGGTTTAATATCAATCTGATCGTTTATCAGGTTTATTATCGATCTGATCGTTTATCAGGTTTATTGTCAATCTGATCATTTATCAGGTTTATTATCAATCTGATAGTTCATCAGGTATATTATCAATCTGATCGTTCATCAGCTTTATTATCAAAATGATCGTTTATCAGGTTTATTATCAATCTGTTTGTTTATCAGGTTTATTATCAATCTGATCGTTTATCAGGTTTATTATCAATCTTATCGTTCATCAGGTTTATTATCAATCTGATCATTTATCAGGTTTAACATCAATCTGATCATTCATCAGGTTTATTATCAATCTGATCATTTATCAGGTTTAATATCAATCTGATCGTTTATCAGGTTTATTATCGATCTGATCGTTTATCAGGTTTATTGTCAATCTGATCATTTATCAGGTTTATTATCAATCTGATAGTTCATCAGGTATATTATCAATCTGATCGTTCATCAGCTTTATTATCAAAATGATCGTTTATCAGGTTTATTGTAAATCTGATCGTTGATCAGTTTTTTTTATCAATCTGATCGTTTATCAGGTTTATTATCAATCTGATCATTTATCAGGTTTATTATCAATCTGATCATTTATAAGTTTTATTGTCAATCTGATCACTTATCAGGTTTATTGTTAATCTGATCGTTTATCAAGTTTATTGTCAATCTGATCGTTTATCAGGTTTATTGTCAATCTGATGGTTTATCAGGTTTATTATCAATCTGATCGTTTATCAGGTTTTTTATCAATCTGATCATTTATCAGGTTTATTATCAATCTGATCATTTATAAGTTTTATTGTCAATCTGATCACTTATCAGGTTTATTGTTAATCTGATCGTTTATCAAGTTTATTGTCAATCTGATCGTTTATCAGGTTTATTATCAATCTGATCGTTTATCAGGTTTATTATCAATCTGATAGTTTATCAGGTTTTTTATCAATCTGATCATTTATCAGGTTTATTGTCAATCTGATCGTTTATCAGGTTTATTATCAATCTGATCGTTTATCAGGTTTATTATCAATCTGATCATTCATCAGGTTTATTTCCAATCTGATCGTTTATCAGGTTTTTAATCAATCTGATTGTTTATCAGGTTTTTAATCAATCTGATCGTTTATCAGGTTTATTATCAATCTGATGGTTTATCAGGTTTTTAATCAATCAGATTGTTTATCAGGTTTTTAATCAATCTGATCATTTATCAGGTTTATTATCATTCTGATCGTTTATCAGGTTTATTATCATTCTGATCGTTTATCAGGTTTATTATCAATCTGATCATTCATCAGGTTTTTTATCAATCTGATCGTTTATCAGGTTTATTATCAATCTGATCGTTTATCAGGTTTATTGTCAATCTGATCGTTTATCAGGTTTATTATCGATCTGATCGTTTATCAGGTTTATTGTCAATCTGATCATTTATCAGGTTTATTATCAATCTGATAGTTCATCAGGTATATTATCAATCTGATCGTTCATCAGCTTTATTATCAAAATGATCGTTTATCAGGTTTACTATCAATCTGATCGTTGATCAGTTTTTTTTATCAATCTGATCGTTTATCAGGTTTATTGTAAATCTGATCGTTGATCAGTTTTTTTTATCAATCTTATCGTTTATCAGGTTTATTATCAATCTGATCATTTATCAGGTTTATTATCAATCTGATCATTTATAAGGTTTATTGTCAATCTGATCACTTATCAGGTTTATTATCAATCTGATCGTTTATCTGGTTTATTGTCAATCTGATGGTTCATCATGTTTATTTTCAATCTGATCGTTCATCAGGTTTATTATCAATTTGATCGTTTATCAGGTTTATTATCAATCTGATCGTTTATCAGGTTTATTATCAATCTGATTGTTTATCAGGTTTATTATCAATCTGATTGTTTATCTGGTTTATTGTCAATCTGATCGTTTATCAGGTTTATTATCAATCTGTCAATCATACGATTATTATTATGATTATTATTATGATTATTATTATTGTTATCATCATGATCATATTTTAGTATATGTATGTATTTATATGTACAAATTGATTATAAATACAAATTTACTGTCAATCTGATTGTTTATCTGGTTTATTGTCAATCTGATTGTTCATCCGTTTTATAGTAGGAGGAGGTAACTTTTGTTTTCCATGTTTAAGAAATGTTCTTGAGTTAAAGCAACCCTACGTGATGAGTGTAACCCACCATTAGGGAGTAAGAGGGGACTGTGTCCCAGAATACAAAATTAAAATTGCATTATACAGATGGCCGTAAGGCATAAAAACATGCAGCTGAGCCTAGTTCAGGACTTGAACAAACCGTCTAATGCTGGTGTTCACATGCTTTCCACCACATCTGTGTTTATTGTGACAGCTTTGGATCATAGAGCCCCAAAACTTGTGAAACGGTCTCATGCCGGTGATTTGATCCTGTTGGTTTGACGAGGTACGGGCTGCTCTGCTGACGAGAATGACAAAAGAATGGTACAACAGCACGGTAGAGGCCATCAAAGCTCTCTGGATGGGTTTATTCATGCAGAACAGGACTCAGATCCACATCTGTAACTGCAGAACAGCTGGTGCCATTTAACTGTCAAGGATGTTTGAGCCACGTTTTGAAAGTCAGATTTTCATCACCTACTTTTAAGAAAGTTGTCTACAGCAACCAAGCAACTATTAATCAACAGAAACACAAAAGCCAAATGCGTCAAACTAAACTACTGCACAGCGGCTCTCACTCTCACTCAGCTGTTATTGTGTGTTGGAGCACTGAGATGACGAGAACTGTTCATGGACCACGGATGCTGGAAGCAATAACAGGGGCCTTCCTTTAATGTAGGGTTTCCTTGTTTGAACGCTGTCAGCTTTTTGACTCTACTGTGTAGAGTATTGTGCTCTGTATTACACATTAGAACTGCAATTCTGCATGAAGAGAGCATGTGTGTGTGTGCTCATGTCAAAAAGAAATAGGCAGCATCTGGATCCACTCCAGTGTTATCAACAAATTGCTGATCAAAGCTGAATAATCAAAGCGAGACTCATATGTGATCCGTATGAGCTGGACGGGTGTGCTTCATGGGTTCAGGCGGCGTGAAGCTGAGGCCCACTGAGCCAAAGCTCAAAACAAATACGTCTCATGTGGCTGGATTGTTCATGAGGTCAGGGATTGTGGCCAGCCACCAAGACCACTTTTAGGCTTAAGGGAACCCAGGAACAAGCGGTTCTGGCTCTACAGAGAGTTGAGGTCCAAATTCTTGGAAATTAATTCCGAGACCAACTCGAGACTTGTCTTTCATAAGATGGCTCAGCTACAGAAGCACCTGAAAGTACTCTTATAAGAAGAGCGTTCGAATTGCTGGGGCAGTTTCTAAGAAGTGCTGAAGGCTCTACAGAGCTTGACAAAGTTGATACCGCTAAGTTTCCGGTCTGTTTAAAATCTTCTGACCCAGACTCCTCTCATTCCAAAGTGATGATGGCAGAAATGTGGTCTTCTCCAGGAGGACAGGGCAAGGAGTTCTCTGGAGCACTGGTTCTTCATGGAAGCCACAAACATTCACAGCGCTGGATGAGAAATCAAGAGACCACATTTATCTGATTAAGGCTGTTTTCACTGTAGCACTAATTAGATCGGCCCGAAGGGACTCTGGGAGTGCGATCGGTTCACTTGGGTGAGTGTGAACACAGTAATGTGCTCAGGTGTGCACCAAAACAGCCGTTGGGTGAGGTGGTCTCAGTATCAGTGAACTCTGGTGCTGTCTATTCGTAGAGTAAAAGCGCTGCAACGTCGGTTCAGCTCAACTCGGGTTCTCCACATGTAGGTAGCTGAGCAGTGCATTGTGTGTTGTGTTGGTACAAACTGTAGTTTGTAATTGAACAAGTCCACAAAGTCCCTCTAAGCCCTCAGCAAACGTATACAGCTGGCCCACGGCCAGGACAGAAGGAATGTTGTTCCTCTAGAGTCTGAGGTCCGACTGTGGACTAGACTCTCTTCTCTAGCACCCCTGCATCGACCTTACCAGGGAGGCCAAAGAGTGTGTTGTGATAGTGAAGATAAAAGTTAACTAGGTTCAAAATCCTCCACCAGGACCACATTAGACTGGTTCGGGATCAAATCCAAATAGTACTTAATTTCTCAACTTAAATTTCAATGCTCTGGTACATTGCATTAAAAGATCTTGATAATTCTGAGAAATCTCTGCATGCAAGGAACCAGGCTTCATGCCAGCAATAACAAATGGATGCAACCCGAGTCCTCAGGCAGCAGGGCATTAAAGTCTGATACAATTCTCTGGTGGAAATCACTGCACAGGCTCAGGAAATGGTAAGTGACCTGCATTCAAATAGCGCCTTTAAGCTCAGCTACATTCTACATGACCCTTTACAATGTGTTACCAATTCCCTCACACTGCGGTTGGGTATCTTTCCCGAGGACAAGTTAAAGGGGGTGAGGACTGAGTTTGTCCACCGGAATCACCTGGACTCCTGCATTATTTTGACCTGAAATGTCATGAAATAATACACAAACTATTTGAACCTCTTGTGTCTTTATTGAACACAGCCATTAAATGTTCACAGTTCTGGAAGATAAAGAAGGTTCTCTTTTAAATTAACAGCTGGTTGGAGCTCTGGACTTCAACAACATCTTCCATTGTTTGTTGTTTTCTTTTTTATCTGCGCTGCTCAACGTTCAGGAGAACTTCTGGACCATCCTTTTGTCCAGAGCTGCTTCAGTATAGACACAGATGTAAGATGTCTGGCTCTCTGGAGATCATTCCGTTGCATCTCTAAGGGTTATGGTCTGGACTCTAACGGACTTAGGAATATCTTGGTTACCTCCTAGAAGAGCTGGAGAAGATAGCTGCAGAGAGCGAGGTCTGGGCCTCTACTTCAACTGCAAAAGGCTGTTTTTCATCTTCTGTTCCTGGAAAAAAAAGTGACTATGACTACCATGACTATTGTTACCAACCAAATGTATCTCTGTGAGTTTAAAACATATATCATACCGGAAATGTCTGGATGCTGGTGCCAAGAGACAAACACATCCCTCTGACACAGTTGTGACTCCTGGGGATTTACAGTTTCTCAACATATGTTCATTTTAATTTTACTTTAGTCTTTATTTTATTACAGTTGTGTATATATTTCTAACAGAAATTGAACTGCAACAACATAATTTCCTTATTTCCTTATTAATTCAAATCCAGAGACCCAGAACATGACCTTTGAGCAAGTATTACCTAACCAACAGCAGGTAAAACCTCCCCCAGTGGGAGTAAAATGTTAGAGCCAAACAGTGGTAAGGTAGATCAGGAAAGTGTAACTCACTTCACTTCAAAAAAAAAAAAGACTGAATGAGGTGTGCAGGAAACTCAGTGACCTTGTCATTCCAGAGTTCATCACTGGCACCACAAATGTGTACTTTGATACAACACATCCCACGTGAACATGATGACCTGGACTCGTACGACGTGCCTCAAAGGCTAGTGCAACACTGCTGCGATAAAAGGCCAGGCACACTGGTTTATACGTGAATGGGTGTTTAGTCCTACTCATTTAGTCTGAAGTTCTGCAATATTAAAAACAACTGCTTAAGGAATGCTGTGGTTGTCGTTTCTTGATATAGTTGAGCACCCAAACAAACACACTGATAACCATGTGCAACTGCAGCCAAGAATGACTAATATGTCTAACATGAGCAGTATGTTCTGCAACGCTTCCACCAGATCAAGTGAGTAATAACTGTTGCATAAACTTTGTCATGTGATAACTGTGAGACTCTTTCAGTTGACTCACCCCGTCACAGTTTCACAATGAACCAGAGCCTCTCCAAGGATCCGTCTCAGGAACGGGATGTTCTCACCATTTATCTGTTTCTCAGTCCCTGAAGCAGTTGTTGAGGTTTTCGTCTCATCTTTGATGGAAGGACAAGTCTGCTCACAACTCGTCACACCGCTGAGATGTTTAAGATTCATGTCTTTAATATAAGCAGTGTATGCACACGTTTACTCAGTCAGGAAGAATCTTCAATTGAATGTCCAAACCAAATACTTAGAAGAGCTTCAATTAAAACCACATTAATAGTTAGAAGAATACCACAGCTGTAACTGTGACAAAAACTGCGAACTCTCCGATCAAAAAGTGTCATTAATCATGACTATTGACAGTGTTAATATCATAGAAATATACAACAAAAATACCACCTCTCTATTTATCCATTAACTGCCACTTACCCAGCAGCATCCTAGGCAGGGAGGCCCAAAGCTCCTCTGAGGAAGTGTCCCACAGATCTGCAATGGAAAAGCGTTTTATCTGTTTGTATCTGCAGTCTGGTTTTTCAGGTCACTACCCACAGTCAGTGACTATAGAGGAGGGTAGGAACTACAAGGGGTAGGAACCACCTGGGGTAGGAAACACTGGGGCTAGGAACCACTGGGGGTAGGAAACACTGGGGCTAGGAACCACCGGGGGTAGGAAAAAATGGGGCTAGGAACCACCAGGGGTAGGAAAAAATGGGGCTAGGAACCACCAGCGGTAGGAAACACTGGGGCTGGGAACCACCGGGGGTAGGAAACACTGGTGCTAGGAACCACCGGGGGTAGGAAACACTGGGGCTGGGAACCACCGGGGGTAGGAAACACTGGGGCTGGGAGCCACCTGGGGTAGGAAACACTGGGGCTAGGAACCACCAGCGGTAGGAAACACTGGGGCTGGGAACCACCGGGGGTAGGAAACACTGGTGCTAGGAACCACCGGGGGTAGGAAACACTGGGGCTGGGAACCACCGGGGGTAGGAAACACTGGGGCTGGGAGCCACCGGGGGTAGGAAACACTGGTGCTAGGAACCACCAGCGGTAGGAAACACTGGGGCTGGGAACCACCGGGGGTAGGAAACACTGGGGCTAGGAACCACCGGGGGTAGGAAACACTGGGGCTGGGAACCACCGGGGGTAGGAAACACTGGGGCTGGGAACCACCGGGGGTAGGAAACACTGGGGCTGGGAACCACCGGGGGTAGGAAACACTGGGGCTGGGAACCACCAGGGGTAGGAAACACTGGGGCTGGGAACCACCAGGGGTAGGAACCACCAGGGATATATCTACCGGTAAACAGAGTCTCAGGTCTATTCACACCACAACACACTGGTTTCTACATTACTGCAGACAGGGAGGAACCAGCCAAAACCTTTGTATTGAAAAGGCTGTTTCCAGTTTATCACTGTCCTACAGCAAAGGTGTTGCCAGAACAGTCTCAACACATTTACGCCGATGAAAATGACAGCATGTAAAAGCAAAAATAGTTATTAGAAATGTCGTGAAGTATGCAGGTGATCCATCAGACGCTGTCTGGCCTGGCCTCCTTCTTCTCCTCCCTGCAGCTGACACAGGAACACGTGGAATCTGAGCGTGATAAATGGACGTGGAAACTGTGAGACGGGCGCCCACACGTCCTTATCTCTGCTCCTCGCAGCATCCTCACACGGCTGGTTCACATCTGTCAGCTGCTGCGCGACGGCAGCTGTTCGGGGAGGTTACGCTCACTCTGTCTGACGTAAACTTTACTTCTGTGTTTGGCTAATAGGTGGGTGTACATGTCAACAGCTCAACAGATCCTACCGGATTCTGGATTTGTTACTCAAACACACAGAAAGACAGAGTTCTAACATGTTTGTATGTATTTATCCTCTGATTGGTTATGCCTGTCCATCAGTTTCTTCTCTGTCCACTGGCACCGCCAGCCGAAATCCTAGTCAAAACCAGAGGAACACCAAAACTGTGTATAGTGAGGGTGAGGTGACCTTGACTGGGGATTCCTCTGGTGGTGGAAAGAGTACTTCAAAGGTAGTCTAGAGTCCACCAACATGTCCTCGACAAAGGTTGAGTCTGTGGACTCTTAGGGTGGGCTTGATCATAACCAAGCTAAGCAAACATCTCCCTGCCAGGAAGGCTCATGAGGTGGATAAGATCCACCCGGAGTTCCTCATGACTCTGGATGTTGTGGAGCTGTCTTGGTTGCATCTCTGCAACATTGCATGGACATGGGCAGTTTCTCTGGTTTAGCAGACTGTGGTAGCAGTTCCCCTCTTTAAGAAGGGAGACTGGAGGATTTGTCTCCTGGTCAGGAGGGAGGTTCTGCCTCGAGCGGAGGAGTTTTGGTATTACTGTGTCTTGTTCAGGGGGGAAGGAAAAATGGAGCAGGAGATTGTTCCGTGGATCAGTGCAGTGTCTGTAGTAATTTGGACTGTGTACCAGTCTGTTGTGGTGAAGAAAGACCTGAATGAAAGGCAAGACTGTGTTTACCAGTTGATCGAGGTTCCTCCCCTCCCCAGGAACTGTCAGGAACTGTAGGTAGTGACCGAGATTACACGCCGTGGAATTCAAGCGGCTGGTATGAGTTTTCCAGGCAGGTGGTTGGACTCGTCCTCAGCGACATGGTGAGAGGTTTGGCCACTTAGAAACTTGGAGTAGTCGTCCACATTGATAGAGTTGGTTGTGGGGGTTCATCTGGTTGGGATGTCCAACTGAGACAGGACTAAAGACAGACCCAGAACATGCTGGAGAGATCACAGTTCTTAGCTGCCAGCCAGCTGAGTGTCTTCCCTTGTGTCCTCACCTCCTGGAGGAGGTGGCTAGGGAGAGGGAGGTCTGCAACCAGTCAAGCCGCTTGACTGGTGCGCCCATGACATGAACTCAGATAAGTGAAAGTTGATGGATGGATGGATGGATGGATGGATGGATGGATGGATGGATGGATGGATGGATGGATGGATGGATGGATGGATGGATGGGTGGGTGGGTGGATGGATGGAGGGACGGACGGATGGATATTACTTGTGTATAAAGTCGTAAACATCCAAACTCGTAAAGATCCAAATGTAGATTTGGAGGACGGGTCTTCTGCTATCAGGAACCATCACTATGGAACCAACTTCCAGTTTGGGTGAAGGAGGCTGACACCACCTCCACCTTTAAAACCAAACTTCAAACGTTTGTGTTTAATAAAACATCTAGTTGGTGTAAACTTTAGTGTGTCAGGACCAGTAGTGAAAGCTGCAGCTGCAGGACCAGACTGGAGCAGCTGGTCTTCAACACAGCTTCATCTGGATCTGCTGCTGTAGACCTGCTGCAGGGGGGGACCAACATGATCTACTGAGTGGTGCCTTCACCTCCTCTGTTTCTCTTTGTCTTCTCTGTCTCTTCTTCACCTCAACCCTCAGTTATTAACAGTATCCCATAAGCACAATTGTGGTCCATTGTTCTTGTAGTTTGTTGTGCTTGTCTGGTCCTTCTTTCTCTCTTCTGAACATGCTCTGCAGACCAGAACCTCAGGAGCTGATTGCTGACCTGCAGTTCCACCTCTGACCATCCCAGTGTTTACCTTCACCTGTCTGTGTGGATGTCTGTTGGATACTTGCTGACATCCCGACCTGCAGTCCTCATCCCCTTGGATCACCGTCTATCCATATATCACCCATATTCACAGAAGTCTAATTGGACTACTGATGACAGTTACTATTGTATCCTATCTTGTACCTTTGACGGTGTCTCTATGTCTCTATTTTCTCTTTACTTCCTGTTCTACCCGGCTGATCTTCAGCAGGAGGGTCCCCCCTCATGATCCAGGTCCTGATCCAGGTTTCTTCCCCCTCATGATCCAGGTCCTGATCCAGGTTTCTTCCCTCTTAAAGGGGAGTTTTTACCTGCTGTTGTTTATGTAATAATTGCTCGGGGGTCATATTCTGGTCTGGAGACAACTTGTGTTGTAATAGATAATATATAATAAAACTGAATTGAATTGAATTGAATTGAATTGAATTGAATTGAATTGAATTGAATTGAATTGAATTGAATTGAATTGAATTGAATTGAATTGAATTGAATTGAATTGAATTGAATTGAATTGAATTGAACCTTATTCTGTTGAAGTTTAGTGGGCTGTCCTGACAAACGGGACTAAATCCATTAGTTCTATCAAGAGGGATGGACCCTAGTTCCAGTAAGATATAGCGATAAGTTTGGAGGGTCAATTCATATTAATCAATGCAGGGACTATGGAGTGTGACTGAATGTCAGACCTCAGACTCAGGAGGACCAATGTGGGTTTGTTCTGGTTGTGGATTGCTGGACCAGTTCTACTCTTACTGTCTTATCTGTTCAGAATGCTCCCACATTAGGTGGATGGATGGATGGATGGATGGATGGATGGATGGATGGATGGATGGATGGATGGATGGATGGATGGATGGATGGATGGATGGATGGATGGATGGATGGATGGATGGATGGATGGATGGATGGATGGATGGATGGATGGATAAGTAATGTGGCAGCACTCTTGAGATAGAATTTAAATTTATTTTTTTTATTGTAATATCTTCTTCCTTTATGCTAGACCTTTCTTCCCCACCAGTGTAGATGACTGTTGGATGATATAAAGTAGACAGCACCAGATGTTTCACACGGCTTTTCTGTTGCTTTGCTTTAAAAGTGCAAATAACGACTCAGCTCTGGCTTTTGTCGGCTGGTGAGGTGGATAAACTGCTGCTTACTTCAACCCTCATCTTGTTGTCCTGCTGTCACTGACATCATACCTGTTTTGGTTTCACAATTCACCTGCTATAAATGAAAGAGGCAGGACTCCAAATATTCATGCCAGACTGCTCCATTTTCCTTTCAATGTTTAACTCTAATGCACATAAAGGGGTTAGCTCGCTATTTTCTCCTGACAAGGGTGTTTCATTTCTAAAGGCAGCATTTTTATTTCAGAGACAGCCAGTTTTGAAAGTTCTCGGAGT